>JBCFYV010002725.1:0-35252 GCA_039000515.1 Timema cristinae | reverse complement strand
CAAGTTATATCAATGTAAGTACCCACACCACTAACTTTAATACATTGTTACCATTATTATGTAATTCTTTTTTTGTCCTTGATAACTTGTACTACACATTGTTCCCTGACATCTTTGACGCCCGCCTTTCCCAACTCCCATCAGGATCGGATCCAACTAGTGTGGAACCCATGACATGCCTCGTGGATTAAACAATAACCACGCTACCCGTCTTCCGTACTAGTTGGACGCAATACGCAAGGGTCCGTATGACAACTGCTTACCCAAATATTCAACACGACCCTTAAATTAACACTACTTCCAAAATTTTGGAAAAGGGGCCAAAGATCATCAAGCATCCCGAAATCCAGGCAAAAATAGCATCTTCCACAGAAACAGACGACCACTCAGCCTGCTCAATACAACCAGTAAACTTAATGAATCCTGATTACTAAATAGACTGCAACAACACACAGAGATGAACGAAATAAATCCCCGATCTAAGCAGTTTTGCTTCATAGAAACTTCACCACAATCCATCCTGTACTGAACTTCATAGAGGATGCCAACGATAGCTACAATAAACTCGAATAAATGCTCGCCATATTCTTGGACGTCCGAAAGGCCTATGACAAGGTGTGGCACAAGGACTACTATACATACTTGATACATACGACTTCCCTCCAAGAGACATAATATTCATTAAAAGCTTCTTAGAAGACAGAGAGTTTTCAGGTCGCTTTTTATTTTTTATTGGGGGCTCACTTTTCCGAGAGGGTGAAATTAAAATTCAGGGTACCGCAAGGGTCGGTCTTGGCTTCGCCTACCTTTTCAATCTTAATGTAATTCTGGATATACCAACACACCTAAAATGACGTGAGATTATTCGCGGGACGATACACTAATATATACAAGAGACCGAAATATATACTACCTACAATAGCAACTACAACGGTACCTAACAACAACTCGAGAACCTGCTCACATACATGTCGAGTGAAAGTCAACACTGCGAGTCCACAGCTATTGGTAAGTTGGCTAAAAGGAGAAAATTACCACCAGAGAACTTCACTATTAATTCAAGAGGACATACCAATATCGAAAAAGAAGCCAAATACCTTGGAATAACCATAGATACGAAGCTCACCTGGGCGAAACCTATTGACAGAACACATAAACTGCAACCGCGCCTTTTTTCAACAGCTTTTCCCCTCTTCAAAGGTCGTCAACTGAGGTCACAATCCAAGTGATAACCATTTACAAATGTATTATCCATCCCAACATCCCTCTACGGGCAGCGTAGGTTGGGATACGCATCCAAAACACACATCAAGAAGCTACAAACCGTGCAGAACAAGATACTAAGGCTCAATTAACCGAACAGACATTAGAACAATAATAGACGAACCTCCCAGATAAGCCAAAGCAAACCACTCGATGTGTCTATTCCAAAGAAAGAAGGAAAAATCCACACACAAAGTGTAGCACACAAAAATCCATTGATACGTGCACTTGTAACTACAATCCTCACGACCAAAGACCAAAAACAAACCCCCAGCTGGAGTAGAGAGGATAATAGGAATGAGCAATTATCATCCCACAACTTCACATTCAATTTTCATCCTTCCTAATCAAGTGTATATTTTGACTAAATCAAATACATGCATGCGTTTTCCTTTTCATATAATCATCACAAACTCACAATCAATCACCCCAACTTTACATTAGATATATATTTTCACAAATTCATATTTTTCACCCCTCATTCTATGAGGATAAGGGCTAGCGTATTCTGCCTGTAACTCACAAAGCAATCCAGCCCTTTCACAGGTGACCTTATCTCATGAACGCCTTCTGTCAAGGTGGATATCATGGTGTCGGGCAACAAAACAACTCTAAACCGAGTACTTTGTACGATTTTAAATCATAGGTACCAGATCATATAATGTTATTGTATCAGCAACGAGGATAAGGGTCTATGAAAACAACCTGTAACTCGCATATCAAATCAAGCCAAAACTTTCCCAATGCTTGTCAATGACTCTATTGGCTAGTGTGGAGTTTGGGGCAACAGGGCAGACCCGTATTCCATTGATGGAGTGCAAGGTGTCGTCTGCCTCCTTTACGTGTTCACTGCTGTCTTAGCCTACTTAGCGTTTGCTGTTTACAACGGTTTGATGGAGCCCGCGTGAAGATGAAGAACGTGTGTTGCGTCGGGTCGGAGAAGAACCGCCGGATGAGGTGGGGGGGAGGGAAGAACCCCCGGGCCCGGGAAGCGACCGACCCCGCCCGGGCAAGAAGATGTTGGAGCGAGTGGCGGGATCCGCCGTCAACGGCAGGGCTTGTGCTGCCACCGTACTTCTGGGGAATTAGGAAGTCTCCGCTCGCGGGACTGAGGCTCCTACCGGTCAGGAATGAGCTCGTGCCGGGTGGCAAGTGGTCCGCCACAAGCCCGAAGGAGGGAGCATTAGAGGCAGCTGCCCCTTCGAGGGGGCAACACGCCTGGAGGTGGACTGCCGAAGTCAGCGGGGCCGCATCCAATTCCCGGAGCCCGAGCGTGCCGACTGGCCGAGGTGTAGCAGGAAGTCGCCCCCGGTGACGAATCGGCCCTTACTAGGGCCAACAAATCGGCCCTTTCGTAGGGCCATAAGGCTGGCGTGACCCCCCCATTTACCGGGAGGTGGGCGCATCCACACATGCAACGCGGGTGGAGGTACGGGCCCCTCAAATACTGGAGGTGAGCGTGCCGTTAGCCACAACCCAGTCGGTGTCCAACCCCTCGTGGTGAAGTTTCGGCCCTTTTCAGGGCCAACAATTCGGCCACGTGACCTCGCCAACAACCGCGAGGTGGGCGCAAATGGCCCAAGGTTGAAGCCAGCGGGGCCCCTCCAGCTTACCGGAGGCGCGCTTGCCGCTGGCAGATCCGCCGGGCTGTCCGGCACTGCACCCTCGGCCTCGGCTTGAAAGACAGTGCTGGTCCCCCTTCAAATCGTTATTCCCCATCGGCAGTAAATCGATGCGGGCGAGCCCAGCGGGGCCCCTCCGAATTACAGGAGGTTGAGCGTGCCCGCTGAAGGCCAAACAGTGCTAGATGCCCTTTTTAGGCCGGACAGCCCGCAAACCGGGGAGGATGGCGAAAGCTCCCGCCAGCACGATGGGTGGAAACCTAACGTGCCAACGTAAGCCTGACCAGGGGCACCTAGCCGATCTTCCGGCCAGTAAAGACCACTGTGAGCTGCACCAGACGCAAGCGCAATAATCGCAGGGTCCCCAAAAACCCACGTCAACTCGCACACTCCCGCCAAGGGGTGTACGGTAGTATGAAACGCCCGCTGAAAATTTTCTCAGACTCGGAGACCGGGTCCACACGCCGCGCGTTTTACAGCTCGTGCGAGTCCGTGGACGTGGAGGGACTGTCTTCCAGGACCAGACCTACCGTTGATGCGAGATGAGTCGCGCCAGGGTCCGATGATGAGTCCTGATGGAATTTTCGGACCGTAAGACCCAGCCGACGGGGGAAGGGCCCGGCAAACACCAGAAGCTGCTTGGGGGCAAAAAACCCTAACCCATTTAGGCGTGAAGTACTGTTGATGAGAAACGAGCAAGCGGTGGCCCAGACCAGTGCGCCAGCGCTGGGTAAAGTGGGGAAGCGCGGAAACCTGCGGGTAACAACGGCAAGCCGTGTCTCACCCCAGCCTGTATACTATGGCTCTGGGTCGGCCTGCAAAGCGAAGGGGAAGATCCCTCCCATCAATATGTGGATGTGAGGGCTACTCCAAGTTGGCGAGGGCATCCGGTCCAAGTTCGAGAGCCTGTTGGGAAGGCAGTCAGGCAGCCGGTGGACCGAGTGCGCCTCAGTGCGGTCGGAGGAGGATTACCGCGCCCTCCAGAAGTTCTTGCCGAGTTTTGGGATCCCACATTGGTCCCTACGAGCTTGGACGGGAGCGACGCTCAGGGTCCGTGGTTGAAGACTCCTGACACGGACAAACCCTGACGACATCGAGGAGGAGCTAGTGGAGATGGGTTTCCCCGTGGAAATCCATCACACATATGCTCTCCCGCAATGGAAGCGGGATCAGAGAGACCGAGAGAAAGGCAGCGGTATGCCGACATCGTTGTCTCTCTGACGCCCGGAGAGCTCAAACCGCAAGGCTTGTATCCATATCAGTCCTGAGCGGGCTCCGCGTCATGGTGGAGAAGTACAAGTCTCCAGTGGCCTGGTTCAGTGCAAGAACTGTTTTTCCCGGTTTTTGGTTTTTATGTGCGGAGGGATTGCGCGCTAACCCTAATTGTGGGTTCTGTGTTGGTGCCACGAGGGGGCGTGTGCCCGGAGGAGAGACGATCTCCCCCTGAAGTGCCTGCACAGCTCAGGAGCTCATTCCTCGGCATGGCTGGGCTGCCCACTTACAAGTCCTTGCGGGCGGCAGGGATGTGCGGGTCTCCAACCCTCAGAAGGGAGGACGGGTGGGCAAATTGAAGGTCAGAATGCCCTCGGTGCACGTTGCGGAAATGAAAGGGCGAAAGTGCCCAGCTCCAACACCAAAGCATCTTACAATCGTTCGCCAGTGTGCTGGCTTCAAAGAGAGATACCCCTACCCACCTCAGGCCGAGGCACCTGCTGAAGGCCACCAAACCCTGAACCGGGGAAATCCAGTTTCCACCCCTTTGGTCGATGGCCCGCCGAGACCAGCTCCTCATCCCTATCCCAACCTCACACTGCCATCCTACACCCTTCCAACCCTTTCCTTCCTCTCCCAACTTCCCACCCTTGTCACCCCTGTAACCCCACTACCCGAGGGATGATGCTGCACAAGCGCAAAAATTGCATTGAGTTACTCAAGTAGATCCGGGACTGGAAAAAAAAAAATAAAAAAAACCCCATGGACTTTTCAATCGATCCTCTTGAGAAGGTCCCCCAGAGTCACCGAGGAGTAACCGTGGCCAACCACTGGTCATGTAGCACATCATCCACTACTTGGTCTCTCATGGCATTGCACCCGAATAAGGACCACCATGCTGGAAGGGAGCTCACCGGTCGCACTCTGGAACGCCAACGGAAGTCTCGGGAAGAAGGCTGCTCTTGAAAGTTATCTTGGCAAACCATCGTTCGAAGTGATGCTGCTAGGAGAAACCCACTTGGCCCTCCGCAATGAGGTTCTCGTTAGCAAGAGTTATCTGCCATCGTAGGTGACCGAGCGGGGGATGGTGGAAGGGGTGGGACGAGGGTTCTTGGTCCGAAGGGGCCTTGACCACCACGTCGTCTCACTCCTCCTCCTCAACACATGGATGCATCGGCTATCCAACTGGTGACCTCGACTTGGCCCAGTGCGTCCCTCTTTGCCATCTACTTCCCCTCCCTGCCACAGGTTCGACCAGGCTATGAGGCTGATATTGAGGTGCTGCTTCAAGGTACCACCCTAGTTTTAATAAGTGTGACTTCAACGCTAAGCAACTTCATGGGGTACTAGGATTATGTGCGCTAGCGGCGGATTGGCTCCGCGAACGTCATAGATCTACACGGCCTGGTGGCTGCGGGCCTTCGACCCCTTCCCACTTCCCTTTTAATCTCGGCTATCTCCGACGTCCTAGACTTCGTTTGTCATCAGAGGGGATCAGAAGGCTGTTAGTGCTAAAGTCCTCTATCTGAGCTAGACTCGGATCACAACCACGTTCTCTGAACCAGGGACGCGCGGTGTCCTTCATAGACCCCCCCGAAAAACCACGACCTAAAAGTCGCACTGACTGGGACAGGTTTAACGAATGTGTTGAAGAGAGGTTGGGAACCCACCCCTACCTTCGACAGGCAGCCAGAAATATCGATCAGCGGCGTGGAGTTCAAAACTTCCGCCATCAAGGGGTCACTCCGGGGGGGCTTCGAAGCCAGGCAGAACCGTCATAAGAGCGCCACAAGGCTTCCTTGCCCGATTCTATCCTCAGGTACTTTACCGTATAAAAATCGGATGAGGAAGGCTTGGCAATTCTCGAGGAGACCCGGTAGACAAGGCCAACGAAGCCGCAAGTCATGCGGTTCGGGAGATGGTCCGAGAAATACCGGAACCAGTGACTGGGAGTACAAGATTGCGAGCCTGTGCGTGCAGGACAGGTCCTTGTGGCAAATGACGAGGAACTTTGATGCGGGTCCCTGCACCAAGAGGCCGCAAAATGTGAGTCGCAACGGGTGGCCAACTCCGACCCAGAGAGAAGGCCGATGCTCTCACTGACACTTAGAGGCGCAATTTGTAACCGACTGACAACCCCGTCAGACCCGTGCAACCTTGCGCACGTGTGGCGCAGGTCATCAGTGCGGTCTCGTATCAGACCCTTGAGATTGAACCCGACCCACGGAGGTGACAGAAATGCACGGGCGATAGCCGCTCTAAGACAAAACAGGCCCCCCGGATCGACGGAAATCAGAAACGCGGTCCCAAAAAGCTGCCCTTGGAGGAGCATTTAACTTCCTTGTGGAGATATTCAAGCGCCGTCCAGCTCCTGAGTCACTTCTCCCCCCGAGCTCTGGAAGCATGCCAAACGGCCTCTGCTTTTCATAAACTGGGTAAGGATCCTTTGGCCCTATCTTCTTCCACCGCCCGATCAGCTTGCTCGACTGCTGGACAAGTTGTTCGGAGACTAATAATGACGAGACTAGACCCGACATTTTCGCGAGGGGGGCATCTGTGGACCGAGCAGATCGGCTTTCCTGCGGGACACGCTACTACACATCAACTTGTCCTGCTCGTGGAAGACAGGTTAACGAGGAACTCAACATCAACAGGCTGACTGGTTCTGTCTTTCTTGACGTGGCAAAGTCCTTCGACCGTGTTTTTGGCACGAAGGGTCTCCTTTTCATACTCCCTCTCCCTGAACCTGCACTTCTACTAGTTAAGGTTGTTTCAAATCTTATCATTCCCATCGCACCATTCCACTACCTTTGGAACGCCCCACCTCCCAAGTCCAACAAATCATCCGGCTGGAGTGCCGCAGGTTTCCATGGTGGGCCCCGGCTGCTCTTCAGTTTATGTGAATGACCTTCCAAAATCCCCAGGGCACCGATTTGACTCGTAAATGCGGGACGACACGGCTCAGTACGGAGTCGTGGCGAGGGAAGCTGTAAGAGCGACTTCAGACGCACCTTACACGTTGGAGGGTGGCTGACAACCTGAGAACACAAGTATTAAACGTGGGCAGAGCACCGACAAATGCCCTTCACATGAAAGAAAGTACAGACAGGCCGGCGGCCACACTCCACTGTTCGGAGAACAGAACAATGGGCGGACAATTAAGTAACCTGGGACTTACGCTGGACACAAAACTGAACCTTGAGCCGACCACAGCAACGAAAGACTCAACAAGGCGAGGCAAGGCTGGGAGTCCTACCCACTGCTTAACAGGCGTAGCGCCCGTCTACAAGGAACAGGTCTGACGCTGTACAAGCAGCCTGCTCATCCGATCCCACGACTATGATGCGTGTCCCGTCTTGGGGTCACCTGGCGACAACGTTAATATTAGGAGGATGCAGGCGTTCCAGAGCGTGTCTGAGGATCATAGTGGGCGCAACTTGGATGTTCCGGAATGAGACTCTTCATCGCGACCTGGATATGCCTACCATCAAGACCATGTTCCGGAAACTGGCGCAAGTCCTTCTACTCCAGACTTCCGGTGCCACCAATCCTCTTATCCAGGGGCTTGGAACTACGACGATCGACCCTGGTGGGTGGCCATCGACGTCCCAAAAGCCCTTGCTTCTGGATAAGCGAGATAGTGTCAACAGTGAGTTTGAGGATGCTCTCCAACCCAGCCCCCCATAGAGTAGTGTCCTCCGCACTAACTCTAAGAAACCCTTAGTCGTTTCTCAAATTCTTATCCCCACCCATTTTTACCCCCCAAATTATTACTAATATTATGTAGTACGTCTGTTTCTTCCTTGTTTCAGAACCTGTCGCGAAACGCGACTACTAAACCGTTTTTTTTTAAATTTTGCGAACCACAACGGGTGACAAATGGTCGGTACGTGATTGGAACTTGCTCTCGTGCTCCCCTCCTGGAAGAATCGAGCATTGCCTTTTGTCTGTGTCTGTGTCAGCTATGTTTTCAGTGGCGACCCAACCTGGCGAACCACCTTATGAAAAGAGCATAAATAAACCTTTTAATTCGTTTGGAAGAGCATTTCATCGGCACTTCCCTATCCTCCTACAACTATCCCCGACCCGACCTCCCACCGTGACTCCGTGTGCCCGGGAACTGTATCCTGCCTCCCACCACGCGACTCTGTGTTTGCCGGACTGTTTCCCCTTCTCCACCCCGCGACTTTTCCGTGTTGCGGGACAGATCCTTACCTCCCACCTTGACTTCGTATTGCCGGGAATCTGACTTATCACCCTCCAACCATGACCTACCTCCGACGGTGAAACCCACGGGGAATGGGATACACCCGCCGCGCCGGCAACGGCACCCGACAAAAGACCTTAAGAAGACGATACGACCACAACGAAACAATACTCCACCCTTGGAACCCCATCTACTACTATCACCAGAAACCCCCGAACGTCAACAACTAACAAACCGCCCAGCGATCGTCAAGAAACCCTGCACCCGAGCTGGCCAACTCCTCCCCTCAGCTCCCTTTCACCAACCATCCGAACCCACCTACTCCCGATTTCCCCTTCAAGCGCCCTTGAGGTTTCCAACTTCACGCCAATGGCACACCCCAGAACCCGCCTATTTTTTCTCCCACCCTCTCCCTCCCTACCCCCATCCACTGGACCCGTGAAGATCGACGCCATGGAAACAAAGGTTCCGGAAACTGGACATAACTTCGAACCACCTAAAAACCACCAGTTTACCCCTGAAGTACCAGTGATAGGGATAACACCTTTCCTCTAAGACACCAAAAAACCTTCCTAATTTTTTTATGATGATCAAAAGAAACAAAAAAATAAACAAAATATACTATTTTTATAATTTGAATTTCACAGGAATTTAAATTTAAATATTAAAACAACACAAAAATAATCTTGTAAAATATACTGTAATATATTCCTTAACTACGCAAAGCACAACGAACCGCCAGCCTATATCAATTAATCCAAACTCTTGGTTGTGTCAAGCACCTTTGAAACGACCCAAGTGATTTTTTCCATTACCTTAAGTACAGTTTTATACCACATCTTTTGGCAAAATCTCCACCCAAAGATAATAGTTCAGCAACAGTACCATCCTCCAGATGTATGATTCGTCATATTACTTGGACCACTTCAACAAGCCTTAGTAATTATTAATAAGTATGGGTAACGTAAATAGTTATAAAATCAAGTTAGTGTAAATACTTTTAAACAAGAAAATACGAATTATTTAAGATAGTGGCGAGTTTTTACTTAAAACGTGGTTTATTTGAAATTCTACAGTAAATATTGTTGACTTTAAAGCAATAAGTACTTTTCCATAATGTATAATTTAACTACGTGGATCTAGCAAATTTTAAGTAAATTGTCAAGCATTAAAAAAAAAGTAAATAAGACGCAATCTAAGGTTTGAAGCTCACTTACGTTAACTTTATTGCATTGCTTATTTACAATGCTTTTTTATATGGCATAAATAAAAGCTTAAAATGTTAACACATACCAAAAAATAATCAAAATGCAAGTAGGTGTTCCTTCAAATTAATATCGTTTTGGTATATCCACGTTAAAATATTTGTTTGAGAAACATATTTATTTGAAATTTAGATTCTCCACTTCTTCTAAAGGAATATATGAATATACCATCTCAAAGCTTAAGTCATGGAAAATATTTCTCTTGAGTGTTTATGAGACACTCGTTTACTTGAAATACTCTTACTGGAAATATTTATATTTTAGTTCAATATTTATTTTTTGTTTGTAATATTTCCTTCTCACACGTCTTTATGAATGAAAATTTTAATCCTGAATCCATCTTGATTATACAAATTAACAAAGTATCACTGAACAACAGAACTAAGATTAAGATAACATTAGAGGTATTCTCTGGTACTATACATATATACAATATGTTTGTCATTGAATTTCTTCAATAATAAATTAAATTTTTTTTAAAGATATCAGAATAATTTTAACAGTATAAAAAATATTAATATAAACAATTAATTTTTTAAAATTAACATAACTAAATTTCCGTTACTGAAGTGAAACTCACTTCTTTAGAACATTTGGCCATGTATTTGTTCTACCATATGTAGTGAAATTCTGACACCAACCATTACAACACTGTTTTAAATAAACAACTCTTACTTATTTCTCTTTAGCTATTTTCTACATGTGTCAATAAACTACAAAGACGCTATAATTGGTGGTGAAGAAAATAAGTTAATAATAATAGAATAGGATGATCGAAGACACAGCTCTATTGCGAAATATACCCTACAGATTGAACCACCTATATTGCGTCAGAAGAAGATCTTGGTGGCGTATCTATTGCGGTCGTTATCCATAAAGCATGTAACCATTTTAGCCACCTCCCACAACCCCCTGTGTTACCTTACTTTTCTCATTAATAATATATGGCATGTATTTACAGGAAAGTTTTGTGATAACTAAAGGAGGATTCAGAATTACAAAATTCTCAAAATTTTTTTTAAATCCTGAAAATAAATTTTTGGGGGGGTTTTTTTTTTTTGGGGGATGAAAATGAAAAAGATTGATTTAAATTAAAAATTTGATTTGTATTTTATTTTTTTGGAAAAGCCAGGCGTCGAGTAAACCCCATATTTCTTTTGGGGGCCCCCCTTTTTTCTTAGAGTGCTACAGATGTGTAAGTGCCCAAATTTTTAAATTGACCCGGGGGAAGAATATTGTTTGATATTTTCCTTTTGATGTCTTTTATTTCATTTTGAGAGTTTTTTAAAGATTTTGGGGGTATAAAACTTTTAAAAAAAAAATTTTTATTTTTTATCTACAATACTTTAATTAATTTATAATACCTAGCCAAATTTTTTTTTAAAAATCGCCCTTTGGGTCCTTCTTCCCCTTTTTAAAAAGACCGCGGGCCCAAATTTGAGCAAGATGGGGTTTTTAAAAAAAGTGGGTTTAAAAAGGGGGGGGTTTTTTTCCAAAAAAGGTTTTTAAAATCTATTTTCCCCTGTTAAAAAGGGGGAAAATTCCTCTAAAATTTTACCTTTTCCTTTTTAAAAACTAATTAAATTAGATAATATAAAAAAAATACTTAAAAACAATTTTTTAAAACCCCAAAAAAAAATGAAAAATACAAAAAAGTTATTTTTTTAAAAAAAATTTTTACCACATTTCCCATGGAGAGTTATTGGGGGGAAAGACAATTAAGAAAAAGCAACCCTAAAAAAAGACCTGATTGGTATTCTAAACCCCATCTCCCCAATTTCCCCCCCTTTCCTAGTCTAAGAAAAATTTAAAAATTTTTAGACAATGTTACACCATAGGGGGTGTATAGTAGTTGTTTTTTATACACTAAAAAATTTAAATTTTCCCAGAAGGAAAAAAGGAAAAAGGCTTGAATCCCCCCCCCCTTTTTGGGGAAAAATTAATTTTTAAATGTTAGTTGAAGCCTTACTTTTCAAAAAATTTGGGGGGGCGGTAGAAGAAAAACATTTTTTAAAATGGACTCAAAAAACCCCTTGCCTTGAAAAAAAATTCAAAAACTTTGCTTCTTTTAAATTTCCCCCCCCAACCTTTTTTCGAGATTTCTTCAATTTTTTTTTTTCTGGATATCGCTTTTTGTTCGCAAGTATTTAACAAAGCTCCTCTTTTTTAAGAATTTTTTTTTTGGGTTTTTGTCCCAAAAAAAGCGATTATTCATGGCCTATCTAAAATAATGTGCGGGGAAAGGGAATTAAATTATACAAAAATTTTAAAATATACTTTTAAATTACGGCCGCTTCCCCTACAGCTTTTACCCAAATTTTTTTTTTCGAAAAGGGGGCGGGAAAATTTGGGAAAAAAATCAAAAAAAGTTATTTAAAAAAACATTAAAATATGTATTTTTGAAAGTGATTCGGTTCATAGTAAAAACAGACAATAAAACTTAAGAGAAAATTTAAAAAATTGAAAAACCCCAAAAATAAGTGAAAAAATTTGCTTTTTTTTAAAAACCCCCAAATATTCGGGGGGTTTAAAATTTCATAAATATTTTTATTAAAAATGAAATCATGAAAAATAATATTTTTTTTAAAAAAAATTTGAATTTAAGTATAAAGGGGCTGTTTTAAAATAACACTTTGATGTTTCCCCACCTCCCCCCCATGAAAAAAATTTTTTAAACTCACCCCTCCCCATCCCAAAAAGGGGTTTTTTCTTTGGGTTTTTGGACAAAACCCCTTTTTTCTAAAAAAATCAGACCACAAAAAAAATGGCCGTTCTACCCGGAAAATAGAATTTTTGCCGATGGGGGGGGAAAGGTAGGCAAAAAGTGGGGGTAAAAAGAGTTAGATAAAAAAAAAATTTTGGGGAACATCTTCTTGAACTAAAAAACAAAAAAGGGATTGATGTAGGGGTTTTTCCACGATAATTTTTTAGAAAAATTAAAAAAAAAAATTTTAGTAATATAGATAAACAATTGTTTTTTTAAAAATTTCCCCCTTTTGAACAGAAGGAAATATCCAACAAAATAGGGTTTTTAGGCTCTATATAATTTTTAAATTTTTAAACCCCCCCAAAAAACCCAAAAAAATACTAAAAACCTTTTAAAAAACTACGTTTTTAAAATGGGTTTTTAAAAATTTCACTATTTTTTCACAAAAAAAAAAATTTTTTTTTTAATTTAAAAACCTGAATAAAATATAAAAAAAAAAAAAACCCCAGGATCCCCCCCCCTTTATTTTTTTGGAAAAAGGTTTTAAAAAATTTAAAACGTTTTTAAAAAGGGGACTGTATTCTTTTTTAAAATGTTTTTTTATTAAAAACATTTAAAAAATAGAGGGTAAAGGGTTTTTGGGCTGCTCTCCCCAAAACTAGAAAAAGGGGGTTTTTCCGGGGACCCCTTTGTCAAATACTTTTAAATTTTTAAAGGACTGGTTTTTAAAAAATTTTTGGGAACACGTTTTAAAAAATTTTTTTTTTTTAAAAATTTTAAATTTTTTTAAAAAATTCTGTAAATTTTTTTAAAAACCAAAAAATTTAAAAAATTGGGTTTTTTTCCCCCTTAAAAAAACAAAAAATTTTTTCTCCGGGGAAATTTTTAAACCCCGTTCCTATAAAGAATAATATGATAAAAAGAAGTTGCTTTTTAGTGAAATGTCAGTGTAACAAAAAAAACCTCTTTTAAAGGGGGGGGGCTCCCCCTTTCCAACCCCAGTACTTTTTTTTCCCCCAAACCCACCCAAAGGGTTTTCCGGGGAAAAAAAGGAAAATGGAAAAACAAATCTCCCAACCCTTTAAAAAAGGGCCCCCTTTTTTTTTCCCAAATTTTGAAAAATTTTCCCCCAAAAAACCCCCAAACCCTTTTTTTTTTTTTAAAAGGGTTTTTAAAACAACGAAAATTTTTGACCACAGCTTTTTTAAATCGAAAAAATTTTAAATTTTTTTTTGGGGGTTTTAAAAAATTAAAATATTTTTAAATTTAAACCCTTTGAACGGGGTTTAAAAAAAAAAAATTAATTTAATTTATAAAAAAATTTTTTTTTTTTAAAAATTTTTTAATTGGTGACAAACTTTTAAATTAAAAAAGGGCCCAAATAAAAAAAAATAACTATTCCCCATCATTTTAAAAATACTGAATGGGGACACAAAGGGCCCAAAACAAAAACCCCTAAAAATTTAAACATATTTTCATAGGAAAACATATTTTAAAAAAAAAAATTTAAACAAAAAAATCCCTTTTAAAAATTATTTTTTGGGGGACCATTTAAAAAATTTAAAAAAAATTTTTTTTTAAAAGAAATAATTTTTTTTTTAAAAATAAAAAAAAATTTTAAAGGGAAAAAGTAAATTTTGGGGCAAAGCCTCCCCTTTGGGTTTTTTTTAAAAATTTTTAATTTTTTTAAAATTTAAAAATTTTGGGGTTTAAATAGCATTTAAAAATTTTAAAATTTAAAGGGGCCCCAACTAAAATTTTTTTGGGGTCCAAAAATTTTTAAAAAAAAAAAATTGCAAACGAAAAGAAAAAAAAACACTTTTTAAAATTTTGATTTTTTAAAGTGTCAAAGGAACAAACTTTAAAAATTCATTTTCAACAAAGGTAAAATTTTTTAAAACCCCAATAATTTTTTTTTTAATTTTTTTAAAAATTTTTTTCCCCCTTTTCCAAAAATAAACAATAATAATTAATTTAAAATTTAAATTCCCCTTTTTATGTTTTTAAAAAAAACTTCTCATCAAAAAACACAAACCATAAAATTTTCCCGGGGTTAAAATTTTTGAAAAATTTAAAAAGGGGGGTTCACACAAAACCAAAAAAAAACAACCAAAAAACTATTTTTTATAAAATAAATTTGGGGGATTGTTTCGAAATAAAAAGTGAAAAAAAAAAAAGATTTTTTAAAAAAAAAAAAAGTAAAATTTTTTTTTAAAAAAAAGAAAATTAAAAAATATATATTTTTTAAAAAATTTTCCAAAAAGGTTTTTAAAAAAAAAAATATAGGGTTTTTTTCTATTTAAAGGGGGAAAATTTTTTCCGATGGAAAACCCCAAACTCGGAAAACCTTTTTTGGGGGTTTGAAAGGAAAAAGTTTTTTTAAAATTTTAAAAATAAATTTTAATTTTGGGAAACCCCAAATTTTTTAAAAGGGGTTTTTATTAAATCCTTAAAAAAAAAAAAAAACTGGGGCCCCCAAAAAAAAATTTAATTTTTTTCCCCTTAAAAACCCCAAATTTGACTTTTGAGTCAAAAAAAAAATAAACCACCTGGCCCCAAAAGGGGCCCCCCAAATTTAAAATTTTCTTTTTTTAAAAAAACCCCCCCCCCAAAACCCCAATAGTATTTGAAAAAATTAAAAAAAAAACATCTCAAAACCCCAAAAACCCCCCCGGGGGGCGAAAAAACCGGAAAAAAAATTTCCCCAAATCCCTTTTTGGGGTTTTTTTTAAAGGGGGTTCATTTCCCCCACAATCTCTTTTTTGGTTAAAAAATTTTTGATCCGGGTAATTTTTTTAAAAAAAAATTTTTCCCCAAAAAAATATTAAAATTTTTTAAAAAACAAGTCATTTTTTTTTTTTTTCCTCATGAAATTTTAAAAAATTTTTTCAAAAACCCGGGATTAATACCCCCTTTTTTTCAAAAAAACCCCCCAAAAAAAAACAAAAGAAACCCCTTTTTTAAAAACACAACCAAAGAGGTGATACCATTTGAAGTAAGGGGAAAAAGTTAGAATGTGAGTATGGAAAGATTTGGGGGAAAAAATGGGTTAAAATTAAAGGGGAGGTTTTTTTTCACAAAGAACAAAATTTTTTTTAAAAAAAAAATAATACCAAACAATAATTGGAAGAAAATTCAATAAATTTTATTTCTTGATTTTTATCTAAAAGAAATTAATTTATATAAAAAAATTTTTTAAATATTGTTCATACAAATTTTAACCGGGTATGATTCTTGAAAATACAATCTTAGAAAATTTTTTTGGGGTTTAAAAAATTTTTTCCAATAACAATTTTTTGTTTTTAAAAACTTTTAAATTTTAAAAAACACTAAAAAAATGTAAAAAAAAATGGGGGTTTTTTTTGGTTAAAAATTTTAAAATTTTTAAAATAATTGAAAACAGGCCACACCTATCGCCTTAATTTTTTCCCCGCTATAAACCTTTAAAAATTTTTTCACTTGTAGGGGTTTAGGAATAAGGGGAAAAATTTCCAACCCCCAAAACCCCAACCCCCAAACTGGTAAAAAAGGGTTTTTCCTTTAAAAATTGGGAAAAAACCCCAAAAAAAGGTAAGATTAAAGTTTTCTGGTAGGAAACAAAATTTTTAAAGGGGAAATTAAAAAAAATAAATTTTTTTTTTAAAAAGATATTTAAAAAATCTTGATTTGGAAAAAATTATTTTTGTTTTTTTTTTTTAAAGGCCCCAAAAATTTGGTTTTTTGGAAAATTTTTTTATAAAAAAGGGGGAACGTCAGGGCTTTTTTTCATGGGGGAAAATTTTTAAAATTAATTCAAAAATTAAAAATGTTTTGGAAAAATTTTTGTAACAATCAAATACCCCCCCCTTTTAATCTGGTTTTCCCCTTTGAAAATATTTTTTTAAAAGGGTTTTTTTATGGAAGAATAATTTTTTAAAAAGGAATTTTTGGGGTTTAAAATTTTTTTTTCCCAAAAAGGGTTTCCCGCGGGGGGGCAAAAAAAAGGGGGGGGGTTTTTAAAAAAACACAAAAAGTGCCACCCGAAGTTCAAAAATTTTGGGAAATTTTTGGGGGCCAAAAGAATTAAAATTTGGGACTTTAAAATTAAATTTTAAAACCCCCTTTTTCATTTTTAAAAAATTACAAATTTTTAATAAAAAATTTTTTTCCAAAATTTCTACCCAAGAATTTAAAAGGAGAAGCTGGTAATATTATAAATAGAAAGAACAAAAAAAATATTAAAATTTTTTTACAAAAATTTTTAAAATTTTAATTTCAAATTTAAATTTAAAAATTTTTAATTTTTTTTTAGAGTTTCTTTTGGGTTTTTTTTTGGGAAAAAATTGGGGGTTTAGGGGGGAAAAGATGAAAAATTTCCAAAAAAATTGTTATGTCTTTTTAAAAAAAAAGTTTTTCCCCCTTTTTAAAAAGCAAATTTTAAAAATTTAAAATTTTTTTCAAATTTTTAAAAAAAAAATTTAAAAGCCCCGCTTTTTTTTAAACTTTTAAAAAAATTTTTTTTTTTTTAAAAAAAAATATTAAAAAAGGAAAAAAAAAAAATAAAAAAAAAAATTTTTGGACAAGTTTTTTTTTAAAAAATTTTTTTTGGGGGAAAAAAAAAAGAAAAAAAAAAAGGGGAAAAAGTAATATAAAAAAAAAACAAATGGGTTTAAAAATTGGGTTTTAAAATTTTAAAAATTTCAAGTTTTGTTAAAAAAAAAAAATTGAAATAGTATTAAAATTTTTAAAAACGTTTAAAAAAAAAATTTAAAAACAAAATTAAGAAAGCTCCTCTTTTTAAAGAATTTTTTTTAAATTTTTTTTTTTGTAAAAAACCCAAAAAAAACGAAAATTTTTTAATTTGGGCCCACGAAAATAATTTGCTGAAGGCCCCCTTTAAAATTTTAAATCAAACTTAAATATCTTTAAAAAAAAATTTTTTAAAAGGGGCTTCCCTGACAAAAAGTTTTTCCAACCTTTTTTTTTAAAAAAAAAAGGGGGTCATAAAAAATTTGGGGGAAAACTTTAAAAAAATTAAAACAAAAAATTAAATAAATTTTTTTTTGAAAATGATTCGGTTTATAAAAAAAGGGGAAAACCCCAAAAAAAATTTTTAAAAACTTAGATATAAATTTTTTATCCAAAAAAACACAAAAAAATAGGTTTTAAATTCAAGGGAAAATTAAAGGGGGACCTAAAAAAAATATTGAAAAAAATTTTTTATTAATCTTTTGAACCCGGGGGAAATAAAATTTAAAAAAAAATTTTGGAAAAAAAAAAAAAATTTAAATTTTTCTTTTTTCCCAAAAACCCCCGTTCCTCGATTCCTCTGCAAAAAATGCTGCGGGGGTATTAGACTTTCCCCGACATGTTTTGATTAGAAAAACGAGGCACATCAAAAAGTTGTTTTTTGTTTTAAAAGGGGGCAAGCAACAGCCCCAATTTTTGGGGGAACATTAAAAAAAAAAGAAAAATTTTTTTTAAATTATAGTTTTTAAAAAAAAAAATAAAAAAAAAATCAAATTTTTCTAAAAAATTTAAAAAAAGGATTGAGTTTTTTCCCCCTTAAAAATTTTTTAGGGGAAAAAAAAAGGAGAATTTTAAAAAAAAATTTTATTTATAAAAAGGGAAAAAAAAACTTTCTGGGGAAAAAAGGGGCATACTACTAAATACTTTATTTTTACTTATATTTTCTTTTTTTTCCCCAAATTTTTAATTTTTCCCGGTTTTTCCTATTAAAAAACCCCGAGCTTCCAAAGGGGGGCTAATACAGTCTACTTTTTAAAAAAGCCGGTGGCGGCATTTTTCCCAAAAAAAACTCATTCAGATCAATGAGGACTATTTTTCTTTTTGCACCACTTATATGTTAAAATGTAAAAATCTAAAAACCCCCGGGGAGGGTACGGGAAACTTGATTTTCTCATTTATCTTTCCATTATATACTCCCCCAAAATTTTGTCCCGTCCTTTTCCCAGGTATAAAAAAATTCCGGGGGATTTTTAAGGGGGTTTGATTTGCTAATTTCTCCCCCTTTTCCCCTTTTTTGGGGCAAATTTTTTAGTTCTTGAAAAAAAACATCAGGAGTACTGAAAGTTTTTTGAACGCAGTATTCTTCTAAATCCCCGCCCCTTCGTTTCCCGCCTGACACTGATTTTTTAAATGTCCAAATTTAAAAAGCGGGGAAAAAAAAATAGCGCGAGACGGGGCACTTTTAAACCCTTCCCAAAACCTTTTTTTTTATTCATGTTTTTGTCCTCTATGCTATCTCTTGGGGGTATTGCCCCCCTTTTTCTAGGTTTTTCTAAGCCCTCAAAATTTTTTTAGTTTTTTTTTTTGTTTTGTGATCTATTCCCTTTTTTGTTGTGGTTAAGAGGGGTTTAAAACTGGTTTTTTCTTAAAAATTTTTAAAAAACCCCTTTTCCCCCTTTTTTTTAAAACCCTTTCCTCACTTTTAAAACAAAAAAAAACTTACCGGACCACTCAAACCCCATTGTTTTCACCCCAATTCGCGGGGGGGTTTTTTTAATTTCTGCCGTTTTAAGGGGGCCCGTTTGTAGGTTTTTAAAAAACCCATAATTTAGGGTTTAATTTTTTTTAAAAATTTTCCCCACCGGGAAAAGGGTAAAAAAAAATTTTTCGGGGTGGGGGGGTTAAAAAATTTGGGGACTTTTTCCCAAAAAAAACCCCAAAATTCAACCCTTAGAGTGGGGGGAGCCCCCTTTTCCTTTTTCCCCAAAATCCACCATCGCCTTTTTTCCCCGTGTTTTAACGGGGGGCCCCCAAAAAATTTTTTTTTTTTTTCTTTTTAAAAAATTTTTCCCCGGCAAAAAACCCTTTTAAATTTTTCCCCTTTTTTTAAAATTGGGGGGGAATTGAAAATTAACACTTGAAAAACCCCCCTTTTTTTTCCCGGTATTAACATGAAAAAAATTTTTTCGTTTAAAAAAATTTGGTTTTTCATATATATTTATTTAAAAAAAAAAATTCAACTTTTACAAAAAGGGAAAAAAAGAAAAAAATTTTTTCCCAGGCTAAAGCTCTTTTTTTGGGGATAACCCCCCTTTATAACAAATATTTTTAAAAATTATCCAAAATACAGGATAATTTTGGGGGAAAGGTTTTTTAAAAAAAATTTTTTTTCCCAAAATTTTAATAAAAATTTTAAAAATTGACTTTACCACCCACACTATAATAATTCTAAATATTATTTTTTTACAAAAGGGTTTTTTTGGGGTTTTTGGGTTTTAGGGGGTTTTTTTAAAAGGCTATTTTTTTTTAGTTTAGGCAAGGGAAAAAAAAAATTTTAAAAGGGAACTTTGGGGGACTGTTACGAATCTATTTTTAAATTTTAAAAGGGGGAATCAATTTTTTTTCCCCCAAAATATAACCCCCTTTTAAAAATTTTTTTTTACAAATATTTTTCCCCAAATTTTTCCCCCAAAAAGTTTTTTTTTGGAAAATATTAATATTAGGGGGAAATGAAAAAAAAAAGAAAAATTTTCCCCTTTTTTTTTCCCCTGAATTTTTTTTTCCTTTTTGAAAATTTTTCCGACAAATCCTGGCTAGTCAAAAACACCCCCCAAATCGCCATTTTTCCGAAACAAAAATTTAAAAATTTTTTCCCCCCCCCTTTAAAAAAATTTTAATCACCTGATAAATTTTTTAACCGAACTGCGTGCCCACGCGGGGGTTGATTTGGGGGTTTGAACATTTTATGGACTTTTGGGGGGTAAATTTTGGGGTTTTTGTTCAGGGCCTCTCTCACGCATAGGCCCCCCCCAAAACTGGCTAGTTTTTCCCACCCCAAACACCTTAAATTCTGCCCCCCCCTTTTCCCAAACCAACTTTCCCCAAATCACCAAACCCCGGGGGGTTTTGGGGCTTGTGAAAAACCTTAATTTAAAAAAAAAATTTTTGGGGGGTTTTAAAGGAAAATTTTTTAATTTTCTTCATTGAAAAGGTTTTAAATCCCCCCCCAAAAAACTAAAAAACCCCTTTCAAAAGAAGGGGGGGGGGGGAAAATGATTGAAAAATTTTTTTTCTATGACAAGTCAATGACTATCATTAAAAAGAGAAGAGAAGTTAAAATCCCCAAAAGACTGGGGCGGGGCAAACTTTTAAAACCTTAGCTTAACATTTTTTTTATTTGAAAATTTTTTTCATTTTGAAAAATATGACCCCCCCAAAAAAATTTTAAAAAATTTTTTAAAAAAAAAACAAAAAGGGGGAAACTTTTGGGGGGTGGGCTTCATCCCCCCTTTCATTGGGGGTTTTCGAACCCAAAAATTTTAAAAATTTAAATAAACACGCCCCCAAATTTTTTTTTAAAAAAATTCTAAAAAGCTAAATAAACCAAAATTTTTTTTTAAAAAGGGTTTAAAATTTAAAAAAAAATTTTAAAAAGTTGCCCGTTTTAAAAATTATTTTAAAATTAAAAAAAAATTTTAATTTTTGGGAAAAATTTTTTAAATTCCCCAATTTTTTTGTAAAAATTATTTTTAATCCGCGAAAAAAGTTAATACACAATTTGCAATTCAATTTTTTCCCCAAATTTTTTCCCTTTAAATATTAATTAAAAATTTTGAAAAAAACCCCCCCAAAAAGGGGCTAAACTAAATATAAACCTTTTTCCCAACTGAAAATTTCTTTACTGGTAAAGCGGGGGAAAAAAAAATTTTTTTTCGAAGGGGAAATTCGAAGCAAATTTTTTTTTTATAACCAAAAAATTTTTCTAACCCTCGCACCCCCCTTTTTTCCCTTAATAAAAATATAAAATTTTTTAAAAACTTTTTAAAAAAAACCCCTTCCCCTTTTTTTAAAAAAATTTATTATTATTATATATTATAGGGGAAAAAAAAAATTTTTTTCCCCAAAAGTTGGACGCCCCCATTTTTTTTGACCTAAAGATACTTTTTTCAATTTACAAGGGGGTTTTAAATTTTTTAAAACCCAATTAAAAAAACCAAAAAATTACAAAAAACTTTTAATTTTTATTTTTAATTATTTTTTTTAAATTTTTTATTTTTATTATTACCCCCCGAAAAATTAAACAAACCTTTTCGGGTTGTCCCTTTTTTAAACCAAAAATTTTGGGGTAATAAAAATTTGGATTGGAATAAAAAGACCAACAGTTTAAACGGGAAAAACCAAAACCACGGGGAAGGGGGGGAAAATTCCCCACTTCACAAAGTTTTTTCAATTGAAAAAATTTAAAAATTTGGGGGATAAATTTTGCCGGGACCGGGGTTTGAACCCCCCCGCCACCAAAAAAGCGAAAACCCTTTAAAACCCCAACCCCCACCCCAAAAAACCCCTTTTTTTTAAAAAAAAATTTTAAAAAAAATAAAAAAATTTTAAAAAAGGCAAATTTTTTTTTTAAAAACAAAAAAAAATTTTGAAACACTTTAAAAAAAAATTTAAATTTAAATTTTTTAGTTTTTTTAAAAAGAAAAAAATTTTTTTTTAAAACCGGGAATTATCTGGGGAAATGAAAAGGGGCCAAAAGGCACTTAAAAAATTTTTGAAAAAAAAAGGACTATGCAAACCAAAAAAACTTTTTGATGTTTTTAAAAACTTTTTTTAAAAAATTTTTTTTCCCTTTTATTTCGGTTACCCCCTTTTTTTTTGAAAAAAAATTTTGGGGGGAAAAAGGGGAACGCAAAAAAAAAATCACCAAAAAAAACTTTCTTTTGGGGTTTTTTTGAAAAACCCCCTTTTTGATATTTTCTTTTTTTGTTTGGGACTTTGGCTATCTTTTATAAAAAAAAATTTTTAAAAAAAAAGGGGACGGGGGACAATTAAACAACCCCAAAAAAACCCCAAGCTTTTGAAGAAGGGGCCCCACCCCCCTTTAAACCTTTCTTTCCTATTAAAATTTTATAACCGTCAATAAAAAAAAATTTAAGCAATAATGGGTTTTTTTAAGAAAAATTGATAATTATCTTCAATTAAACACCAAAGTATTCATAAATGGACTTGTAAATTTTGACTGTAGAAAAAAAAAAATTTTTTTCTTTTAAAAATTTTGGGGTCTAAAAAAGGTTTATTTTTCCCTTTTGGTTTTTTTGGGGAAATTAAATAAAAAAAGGTAGGTAATATTTTGAAAGTTTGGGGGTGCGGGCAAAATTACATGAAATTATAAATTCATTTTTCCATTTGGGTTTTTTTTTTAAAAACCCCCTAGAGTTCGTTTTTAAAAAACGATCAAAATAAAAATAAAAAGAAAAAATTTTTTCCGGGGGGGTGAACGCGGGAAAAAAATCCAAGATAGATCCTTTTTTTAAAAAGAAACAAAGAAAAAAAAACCAGGGTGTTACCCAGGGGCAAAAACCGGGAAAAAAAAGCCCAAACCAAAATAAACCCTTTTCCCCTTTTTCCCAAGTTTTCCCCCCCGATTCGCCCCCAACGCCATTTTTTAATGTGCCAAAAACAGCCCTTCTTCCCTTTAAAAACCGATTTTTAGGGTGAAACCCTTTTCAAAAAAACCATTTACATTTTGGGAAAATTCACAAATTCTAAACCCGAGCAATGGCTTACAAACATCTCTTTAAAAACGTTTTACTTTCACATTTTGCCGTAAGTTTTTTAAAAAATTGCTTTGGGGGGGAAAAAAAAAAATTTTTCCCCCTCGACCACTGAAAGGGGAAAATTGTCAATGTCCCGGAGTTTTCCCCACTATTTTCAACTTCCCTGTCCCCCATGGGGGGGCCTTTATTACCCCCCCTTCCTTTCCGGCTCCCAAAAACCATTTGGACCCTCAAAAACCCCTTTTCCCCAACGCCCAAAAAATTTAAATTGGCAAACCACCTTTGAGTGTAATATTTTTTGTGGAGTTAAATTTTTTTCCCCCAAAAACAACTGATGAAAAATAGGTTTTTTTTTTCCCCCCCCCAAAGGTTTTTTTCAAATTTAAATTTTTATTTTTTTATTTTTTTAAAAAGGTTTGGGAAAAAAAAAACCCAACGTAAAAAATTAATACTGCTTCCTTTAAAAAACAAAATTTTTTTTGATAACACTAATTTTTTTTTTAAAATTTAAATTAAACAATAATTATCTTTTTAATATACAATGAAAAAAAAAATTTTTTTAAAAAAAAATTTTTTGGGAAAAAAAAAAACCCAAAAACCCCTTTTTTGGGGTTTGTTTTGATCAAAATTTAAAATTTCAAAAACTAAAAAAAAACCCCAAATTTTTTAAATCTTTAAAAAAATTTTTGGGGGGCCCTATTTTTTTTAACTATGGAAAATTTTAAAAAAAAATTTAAAAAAAATTTTTTTTTTAAAAAAATTTGTACTGTGGGGTTTTAGAAATTTTCCCCCTTTTTTTAAATAAAAAAAATTTTTGGGTTTTTTCCCCAAAAAAAACAAAATGAACCTAATTAAAAAAAATTCTTAATTTTTTTGAATTGAATTTAAATTTTTTTTAAAAATAAAAAAAAAAAAATTTTGAATTTTTTTAATAACAAAAAAAAATTGAAAAATAAAAAATTTTTTACTTTTAAATTTCCCCGGTTTTTGGGCATTGCCCCAAAAAAATTTTACAAAAAATTTTCCCCCTTAAAATTTAAAATTGATAAGAAATATTTTTTTACAAAAAGGGTTTTTCCCGGGGAAAATTTTACTCCTCACCTTAGTAAAAAAAAGCTTATCGTTTTTGTTTTTTAAAACAAAAAAAATTTTTTGGGTAAAACACGGGTAATAAAACTTTTTAAACCCTTTTAAAATTTCTTTTTTAACGAAAAAAATTTTTTAAAATTTTTTTTTAAAAAATGACCCCCATGCAAACTGTACTTTAAAAAAAAATAGCTTTTTAAAAACCCCCCAAAAGTCAAAAGGGTAAACCCTCAATTTGGGGGAAAAAAAAAAAAAAAAAGGGGAAAACAAAGGGGGGGAACGATTTTTAAAATTAGTTTTTAAAAAAATAATACTACCCCCCGACCCCCTAGTTGGGGTTGTTTTTTAAAAATTGCGGGGACCCTTATCTAAACGTATGGAGTACTCCGATCACTGATTTTTAAAACCCACCGATATTTTTTTTTCCCGAGTCCAAAAGGGGACAAAAACCTTTATGGGTAAAAAAAAACCCCCCAACCCCAGTGTTTTTTCCCCCCAAAATCTTCTTGAACCATTTAACCACGGGATCCAAAGCCAAGTACCAAAAACTTAAATAAAAAATTTTTTAAAAAGGACAAAAAAAAGGACCCAAATCAAAAAAAAAAATTTTCTGGATTCCACCAATTTTTCAAAATTTTTTTTAAAATTAAAAAAAGGGTTTTCCCCTTTTTTTTAAAGTTTTTTAAGGGGGTTTGAGGTTTTAAAAATTTTTTGTATCTACTATTTTTAGCCCAAAAAAAATTTTTAAATTTTGGTTTAAAATTTTAAACCCCCAAAAGGGGGTTTATTTACATTACAAAAATTTTAAAGAATTTGGGAAAAAAGAAGTTTTTAAAAATAATTTCTTTTTTCCCCATTTGAACTTTTTTTTTTCCCAAACAACCCAAAGAAAAATAATTGGAAAAATTTTTTTTTAAAATAATTTATTTTCAAAATTTTTTTAAAACCAAAAAAAAACTTTAAAAAACGCATTTTTTAAAAATTTGAAAAATTAAAAAAAATTTTTTAAATTTTTTTAATTTTTTTTTTTAAAAAACCAAAACTAAAAAAAAACACTATCGAAAACTAAAAAAAAATTTTTTTAATCCATACTTTTTTTTTGGGGAAAAAAAAATTTGAAAGTTTTATTTTGTTGTCAATTAATAAAAAAAATTAAAACAAAAATGTATACACAAATTATTACAATAAATATTTTTTTTAAAATTTTAAAAATTTAAAAAAAAAAAAAAGGGGTTTTAAAAAATTTTGGATTATTTGTTATAAAAAACAAAATAAAAGGTAACCCCAAAAATTTTTTTTTGCAAAATAGGTTTTTTTTAAATAAAAAAAATTTAAAAACTTGAAAAATAAGCCTTAAAAAGGGCCCCATTTATAAACACCAAAAAGCAATACTGGGGAAAAAAACGGCCCGGGGGGAAATTTTAAAGGGGGTTTTTTTTCCCGCCCGAAAGGGGGAAACTGAGGGGTTTTTTTTCCCAAAAAACCCCCCCGGGGAATCCCCGTTTATATATTTCCGGGCCCTGGGGAAAAATTTTGGGGATTTTTTTTTCCCGGGGCCCCAAAGGGGGAAACTGGGGATCAAGTTCAAACCCAAAAAGGGGAAAAACATTATTGTTTTAAGCCCGCGGGGCAAACGGGAAAATTTTTTTCCACCCATAAAGGGTGACGGTGATGTACCCCGGGGCGCTAGGGCAAACGGGGATGAATTCCCCCCGGGGGGCAAAAATTTGGTGGGTATTTCCACCCCTCGGGGGAAAAACGGGGTTTTTATTTTTGGGGGATTGAATTTTTAAAAATGGGGATGATTTTTCCCGGGGCCCCGGGGGGGAAAAATGGGGATGTTTTCCCGGGGCCCTTGGGGGGAATACGGGGGAAAGAAATTCCAGCCCGCCCAGGGGAACACGTATGTTTTTTCCAGCCCCGGGGGAATACGCTTTTGTAGTTCGGCCGGAAATTTTTAAAGGGGTTGGGGTTTCCGGCCGCGGGGGGAATACTGGTGATTTGTTCCGGCCCAAAAGGGAATATTTTGGGGAGGGAGTTCCCCCCCCTCGGGGGAATACTGGTTTTTATTTTTGGGCCCGTAAATTTTTAAACTGAAAAAAAGGGGTTCCCCCGGGTCAAAAAGGGCAATACTTTTTGGGGGTTTTCCAGCCCCCAGGACAAAAAGGGTTTAATTCCCCGGCCTTTAAGTTATATTTTTTTGGAAATTTCCGGCCGCGGGGGAAAAGGGGGGGAAAAGTTTTTTCCCGGGGCCCCCTGGGGAAAGGGGGGAAAAATATTTCCCCCCGCGGGGGCCCAAAAAGGGGGATTTAGTTGGGCCCCTAAAAAAATTTTCGGGGTTTTTATTTTTGGGGCCCTTTAATTAAAGACGGGTTTATTTTTTCCGGGGGCCCCGGGGGGCAATAGGGGGAAAGTATTCCCCTTTTCCCAGGCAATACGGGTTTTTTTAGTTCTGGCCTTTTAAAAGTTAGGGAACGGTTTTTTGTTTTCCCGGGGCCCTAGGGGAATACGTTGATTTTTTTCCCCAAAAAGGGGAGAAAAAAGGCAAGCCCCCCGGCCTTCGGGGAAGCCCCACCCAAAACCCCCCGGCCCCGCTGCCACCTACTCCCCCTTTTCCCCACTGCCCTTTTAAATTTTTTCCCACCAAATTTTTCCCAAAAAACCCCGGGCCCTCCCCCCTTTCCCAAGGGGGCTAGCTCCAAACCCCCGAGTTCCATTCCCAAAGGGGCCCTCCCTCTCCTCTTGAGGGCTCTCGGGGGTTTTCGTAAAAAAATTAACAAACACAAAAAAGAACAAAAACCTTTTTTTTTTTTTAAATTTAAAAAAAATAGTTTTTCAAAATTTAAATTTTACCTTATAATTTTCTTAAATAATCACTTTTTTTAAAATTTTAAAAATTTTTAAAAAATTCCATTTTAAAATTTTCTTATTTTTTAAACACCCAACTTAAAAATGTTTTTTTTTAAATGTTTCCAAATAAAAAATTTAAACCAACCCTTTTTTTAAAATTTTTTTTTTAAAACTTAATTGTGTGTTCGACTACTATTTTTTAATTAAAACCCCCCCTTTTTAAAAAACTGTGTTTTATGTTTGGGGGGGCATTTTTGCACAAAAAAACATTTTTAATGTTTTTTCCCCACTTTTCTAAGATAATTTCTAATTTTTTCAAGAACATTATTAAATCAAAAATTTTTTTAACTTAAAATGTTAGAGACTCCAATCCATAGCGGGGCCCCAACCCAAAATTTAAAAAAAAATTGATTTTTTCCCCCCAAAAGGAAAAATACAAAAAAAAAACCCCCCCTTTTTTTTTTCCCCAGAAGTTTTTTTAAACCCCCCAAAGGGGGCCCGTTTTTGACTCCCAAATTTTTAAAATTTTTTTTGCAATTGGGGGATGGGGTTTTTTCTACCAAAAAAAAAAAAACAAAAAAAATTTAAATGTTTTTCCGTTTTTTTTAAACAAAATTTTATCTGCAAAAAAACATCAATAAAAAAAAAAAAAATAAAAATTTTCCCAAAAAAATTTTTTTTAATTTTTTAAAAATTTTTTTTTTTATAACAAAAGCAAAATTTTTAATTTTTTACTTTGACAATTTTAAAATTTTAAAAAAAAGGTTTTAAAACCCCCCCCCCCCCCCCCTTTTTTAAAATAAGAGGGGGGGGAAAAACCCCAAAAAACACTTTTTGGGGTTTTTTAAAATTTGTTTTCAAAAAAGTGTTTTTAAAATTCGTTGTAATACCTTAACAGTTTTAAAAAATTTTTTTGGGGCCGGGGGGTCAAAGGGGTAAGGGGTCAGATTTTCTGTGCTAGGGGCCCCTTTTAAACCCCCGGGGCCCGGCAAAAATTTTTCAAATTTCCAAAAAACCCTTTTTCCTTTTACCTCGGGGGCCAAAAAATTTTTTGAATGGGGGGAAAACCCAAAATCCTACCGGGGGTTTTGGTTTTTTAAATTAAAAATTTACCCTTTCATTTCATTCACAATCACCCTACAATTACACATTACTAATGCAAAACCCAACCCGGGAAATAAACCCCCGGGGCAATAAAAAAATAATAAAATAAAAATTTAATAATTTTTTACACAAAAATCTTTTAAACCTCTAGTTTTGGGGGAAAACCCCCCCTTTTAATTTTAAAAATTTACCCAAAGGGTCTGTTGGGAATTACCCTTTTTACACAAAAAATATCCGGGGCCCAAAAGGGGAGAAATTTTTTTGATAAAAGTTTTCTAAAAATTTTTGTTTTGAAAGAATTTTTTCATTTTTTTTTTTAAAAGAAAAAAACCAAAACCCCAAAATTTAAAAAAAAATTAAAAAAAAAATTTTTACTTTTAAAAATTTTAAAAATTTTAAATAAATTTTATAGAAAAAATTTTTAAAAAGAAAAATTTTTTTATTTTTGGGGAAATAAAAATTTAAATTTAAAATTTTTAACAAATAATTGAAGTATACCCCTTTTTAAGAGGGGTTTTTTTAAAAAACCCTTTTTTTACACAAGACGGGGAGGGGGGTTAAAAACAAAAAAAATTTAAAATTTTAAAAATTTCAAAAAATTTTTTATTTTTTTTTTATAAATTTTTTTGGGGCCATTTTACAAAAAAAATAAAATTTAAAATTGAATACCAGAACGCCTTTTTTAAAGTCTAAAAACAAAAACCCGGGGCCCAAAAACCCCCATTTTTTGGGGCCTTTAAAATTTTTTTTCGGGGCTTTAACTTTTCAGGGGAAACTCCATTATGTTTTTTAACCCCATGTTTAAAAAATTTTTTTTTCCCCAAAAAATTTTAAAAGATCAAAAAAATATAAAGATGGGGCTGGTTTCCCCCGGAGGGGAAACCTTTTGAAAACATTTTGGGGGAATATGTACTAAGCTACTATAAAAATTTAAACAATTTTAAAAAACTTTTAATAAATAAAAATTTTAAAAATTTTTTTAAAACAACCTTCAAACATGAATCGAAGCCCTTTGCAGATTAAGAAGACAAAACCCATTTGGTTTTTTTCCCATTTTTTAAAAACCCATATAACCATTCCCTTTGGGGCCAATTGAACCCCATTTCCCCGGGGGAGTTTTCTGGGAAATAAATTTCGCCGCTTGTTTGGGGGGGAAACCTTTTAACCCCTTTTTCCCCCAAAGGGAAAAAGGGCCCAAAATTAAACAAAAACAAAAAATTTTGGGGTTTTAAAAACCCCTTTTTTAAAATTTTCCCGGGGTTTTGGTGGGGGAATACACAAAAAACCCAAAAGAATGAAATTTTTAAAAAAACCCACTTTTTTTGGGAAGCGTTACAACATCCAAAATCCCGAAAAAAACCAAGGCCCGTATCAAGAACATGGGGAAAAAAAAGGGGGGGCGGGGGAATTTTCTTGCTGGGACGAGGGGCCCTTTTAAAACCCCAAAGGTTCGTTTCGACCTCCCTCGGGTTTTCTCCAACCCTTAAAATTTTGGGGGCAAAAGTACAGGGGGCGCGCACAGCAATAAAAAGCACACATCTTTTTTTAATTTTTATTTTGTGTTTTCTAGAAATATCTTTTTCCCTTCCCACGAAAATCCCCTTTTTTTTAAATTTTTAAAAAGTTTTAAAAATTTTGAAAAAAGCCAAATAAATTTTGCGGTTTTTTTAATAAACATGCTGGGGGAAATTTTTCCCGGAAAAACCTTTTGGGGTTATTTAAAACCCTTTTTCGTAAAAATTTAAATTTTTTTAAAATTTTTAGGGCAAAATTTTTTCCCCATTTTTTTAATTGAAAAAATCCCAAAAACTTGATTTTTGGGTTCCATTGCAAAAAATTTTTTAAAAAATTTTTTAAAAATTTGGGGGGAATTTTTGGGGCACGCAAATTAAAAACCCCCATTAACCCCGAACGTATTAAAATTAATTTTTTTTCCCCCCTTTAAAAAAAATTTATATAAATTTTTTAAATAGAAAAAAAATAAATTAAGGTTTAAAATTTTTTCAAAAATGGAAATCACCCCCAAATTTTTGGGAAAAAGGGGAAAACTAATTTAATGCATATAGGCATGTTATAAATTTCAAAAAAAACCATAACAATATACAAAAATATTTTGGGGGGGCCCAAAAAACCCTTTTTAAAAAGGGAAATTTTAAAAAAAATTTTTTTAAAAAAATAAAAAAATTTTCCCTATGTTTTTTCATCCCCCTTTTTTAAAAAAAAAATTTTTTTGCCACGTTTTTTTAATTTTTAAAAAAAATCTTTTAAAATTTATCTTTTAAAAAATTTTACTAACAACGATGTTTTTTATCCTTTTCAACGGAAAAAATTTTTTGTTTTTTCTTCTCGTTTAAAAACCAACAAGATATGTCCCTGTCCTTTTCCCCGGGTTAGAAAAAACACTAAACTTTTTAAAATAAAAAAAATTGGGGAAAAAATTTAAAAAAGGGCAATGGGTAACACTTTAAAATTTTTTAAAAAAAAATTTTAAAAATTTGGGGGAAAATTTTTTTTAAAAAATTTTTCAAATCCCTTATTTAATTTTTTAAATTTTTAAACCCCCTTTTTTTTAGAAAAAATTTAAAAATTTAAATTAAAAAAAACTTATTTTTTTTTTTAAAGATATACCCCTTAAATCGTTTTGGGGGGGTTTTTGATTCGAACCCCATTTCGGGGGTATTTTTCTTTTTCCCCCTAAATTATTTTCCAATGTTAAAAAAAAAAAAATTTTTTTTTTTAAATTTTACCTTTTTTTTTTTTCTAAAATATTTTTTTAAACCCGGGGTCTTAAAACCCCTTTTGGGTTTTGTACCACTTACCCTCAGTTAAAGGTAACTATTTGGGAAAAAATTGGGGAAAAAAATTTTATCGGGAAAACCAAAAACCAAAAGAAGGGGGTTTTTGGAATTTTCCCCACACCACATTTTTTTTTTAAAACCCCCTTTTCAGAGATAAGGGGGGGGGGTTTAAAATCAATAAATCCGCGGAAAAACCCGGGGGTCGAACCCAAAACCCCCCGGGGACAATTTACATTTTTTTCCCAAAAAATCATTAAAAATTCTTTCTTTAAAAATAAACTTAAATTTAACGAAGGGTACATTTTTAAAACACTTAAAAAACCTTTAAAAACCCAAAAACCCCTTTTTCTAACGGCTTAAAATTTTTGGGGGCCAAAGACAACGTCTTTAAACCAAAAATGGGGAAAGGGGAATTTTTTAAAGTCCCCCCCTCGTTTTTTTTAAACCCGGAACATTTTTTAATTTTAGGGGGACGAACATGGGGAAATGACCCGGAAATAAAAGGGCGGTTGTTTGTAGAACCCAACACTTACTTTTTAAAAGAGGGGCCCCGTTATATCAAATGTTTTTAAAACCCCCTTTTTCCCTTGGGGAAACCCCTTTTTCCCTTTTTTTCCAAACCAACTCCCCCCGTTTTTTAACCCGAAACCCCCAAAAAAATCACACTTCTATATGGGGTATATTTTTCCTTTTTTGATCTAAATCCTTTTGACCCAAACAAAAAATTTTGGGAAAAGGACCACGGGGATAAATTTTTAGAAAAAATTTTTAAAAATAATTTTTTCACCAGTAATCAAACTTTTTTTTAAAATTTTTAAACCCCAATAACCCCCTTTAAAAATTTTTTTAACAAAAAAAATTTTTTTAATTTTTCCAACTTTTAAAAAAACATTTCAAGGACACAAAAAAAAAATTTTTATTTTTGGTTTATTAAAAAATTAAAATTTTCATTTTAACCCCCGGGGAAAAAAAGGGGGAAAACATTTAAAAATTTTTTTACTTTTTTTAAGTGTAAAAAGTAAAATAAATCAAGGGGGTTTTTAATTTTTAAAAGGCTTACCCCTTTTTTTTAAATTTTTATATATATTTTTAAAAAATTTTTTAAATTTTATAATATATATATATAAATATAAATATTTTTCAATACACTCAATTGTCAAAGGGAAAGGGGGAAAAATTTAAAAAAAAAAATTAAAATTTTTTTTTTTTAATTTTTTTTATTTTAATTTAAAAATTTAAAAATTATTTTAAAAAATGGTTTTTTTTTAAAAAAATTAATTACATATTTAAATTTAATTTTTTCTATTTTTTAAAAATTTTTGCTTTTGTGTTTAAAATTTTTAAGCGTAGGGGATTTTTAAAAAAAATAAAAAATTAGCCTGTATTTAAAAGTAAACAATATTATTTTTGTTTTGAAAAAAAATAATTTTGGGAAAATTTTTTTCCCAGCTTTATTTAATTTTGTAGAAATAAATATAGTAAAAAAACATTACATTAAAAAATTTTTAAAGGGATTTGTTTATTTTCATTGTACATTTTGGCCAAATGTATAAATTTTTAAAAAAGATAAAAAATCCCAAAAAAATTTAAAAAGGTTTTATTCTTCCCCATGCTGAATATTTAAATTTTAAAAACGATTTTTTTTTTTTCCCCTTTAACTAAGAAAACTTAATTAGCAAAAGAAGTTTTTTTGTTTAATTTTATTAAAATTTTAATTTAGTGCAACAAATATATAAAAAATTTAATGCAAAAATTTTTGGGCAAAATGGTTATCCGGTTTTTTGAAATAAGGGTTCCCCTTACATGAATATCAAAAAAAATTTTAATAAAAAATACAGTACACCAAAAAAAGGTATTTTTAAAGATTAAAAATAGACATCCCCATCTAATAAATTTAAGATAACACAAATATAACTGCTATTAAAGAAAACACATTCCTTCAACCAACCTAAATAAAGCTTTTAACACACAATCTAAAACACTTCCCCCTGGAAACTCTTTTTCCTAACCCCAAGTTTTTAAAAATGATTGAGAATGTTTTCAATAAACCCAAAACTTAAACCCCCATAAGAAGTCCACGGGAGATACCTCGGCTAGCAAAGCCACCAATGAATGTCCCCCAAACCTGAATGTTCTAACCCGGGAAAAGCCGGCTTTCAAAATTTCCATGAACTGGTGGACAGGATTAGCAGTTTCCCCATTTATTTTGGGTCTGTCCCCCAGGTTTTTTTTTTCCCCCCCCATGGAATTTAAAAATAAACCATCAACTGAAAAGAACAAAACCTCGAGTTCCCCGAAAAATTAAATTTAAAGGGCCTAAAGATACCCAAGATTCACCGCATCCATTTCAATCAATAATGGGGGCGGCTTTTCAAAAAAGGGGTTTTTCAGGTTTTTCCCGTGCACAATATCACGATTTTGCATTTTTTTCACACCCTAAAATGTCAAAAGGGCTCATCAACCCAAAGAGGTTAATTTAGAATATCTTGTTTTTAAATTCCCTTTGTTTCCAAAAAAGTCTTTGTCTAGGTTTGTGTGAATAATAATTCCCGTTTTTTGGGATAAGTTCAGGGCACCATAAATGATGCGTGCAGGGTGTGGATCAATATTCCCCGCTTTTCATTTGTGCCCGACACCATCCCCAGGACTTTGAAGTAGCGTTGTGTAAAACCCCCCATCAAGCAAGGTGTTTTTGGACCTGGACCGGGAAGGGCTTTCTTGGGCATTAATTTCGCACTACACGGAAAATTTTCAAACACCCTTAAAAACCCCACTTTTATTTACGACATTTTTCTAACCCCCTATTTTTCCCAAATGGGGGAGTACAAATCTTTTACACGTATAGTGAAACACATTTTTTAGAATTCCTCTCCACAGTGGGAAAGCGTACGTTTTCCACTAGCGATTTTCCATAAACCTTTTCCCCCCTCGGGGCCCCCATCTATAACCCGTGCAAGGGAGAAAAGAATCTTGGGGACTACTTTTGCAAATTCAAATCAATTCTACCCAAAAAACCCCCTAAAACTTTTCTAAATTTTTGGGTGAAAAAAACCAATAGTTTGTAAATTTCCTCGCCCCTACAGGAGTCTCAAAGAAAGATTAATTCCCTTTTAATCCTTTAAAAAATGATAAAATTCTTTGTTTGCCCCAAAATTTCCCAAAAATTTTAAAATATACAACGGGAATTTGAAAAAACCAACACAAAAAATTAAAAACTAAAGAAAAACTCCCAAAATTTTTTAAAAAAATAAATTTTCTAAACATTTTTACTTATTTTTAAAGTCCCCTTAAAAAGAAATTTAATGCCCGAAAAAAAAAACGAAAATCAAACAAAATATTAAAAAATTTCTTACTGAAAATAAAAAAGAAAATTAAAAAATTTTTGGGTTTTTTTTACGAAGGGGCTATTTATAAAGACTTAAGACAACTTGACACCTTAAAAGGGATGAAAGAGTATAATACATCTTTTTTGAAAGTCTTTAGAAAAAAATATAGTAAAATTTTTCAAACAATTTAAAAAGTAAGCAATTTAAAATTAAACATGATTACATTTTAAACATTTCTAAGGTTTTTTTGAAGAAAAAATTTTTTCATTAATATAAAATAAACCCAAAAAATAATACTTCCCCCGTAAACCTTAATATTTTCTTATTAAGTATCAAAACTTAACTTTTTTAAAAATGGGTTTTTATCATTTAAAAAAAACCCTTTTTTGTTGAAAAAATTTAAAAAATTTTTTAACCCCTTAAAAAAGATAATATAATAAAGATTCTGATCAAAAATTTTTTTATTTTTATAGAAACATTTTTTTTAAAAAAAATTTTAAAATCTACAATTTTTTTAAATACATCGAAAATTTTAAGTTAATTTTAAAAACAAACTTCAACTAACAAATTCATAACCTCTCAACATTTTTCTAAGTATTTTATATTATTTTTTTGCAACCAAAACATAAATTTCAAAAAATTTAAAAAAATTAATTTTTCTAAACAATTTTTTTATGTTTAGTGTCTTACTAAAGGCCCCTAAGCAAGAACGAGTAGGGGTTTAAAAGGGGAAGGATTTAAAAGGGTAGGGGGTTGATTTGCTTGCAAGGGGCGAGCGCGCGTGCGCGCTCTTGAGTAATTCTCAAGCGCGGGGGGGCGTGCTTAAATTAAATTCCAAAGGGTTTGGGCCCGACCAACCGCTCTTTACCCCCTATCCCTGGAAAATATTTTACTCCTATCGCTTATCACAAAAAAGGGCTTTCCCCCCCGCGGCGCGCATGACAATTTGAGAAGTCCCAAACCCTCTTTTTTTTTTTTTTTGGTTTTTTCCCAAAAAATAAAAGGCGCTACATAAATTAACCCCCGGGTTGTCCCCCTTTTAGACTTTTTCGAAAACTAATTTTGGAAAAAGAGGTAAAAAAGTTGTTGTAATTTTAAAGAGGCATGTTTGGGGTTTCCAATAAACCCTTTTTGGCTTATTCTGACGAAAAAAATTTCCCTAAAATTTTTTTTCTATTTTTTGGGAAAGGGAAATTGTATGGGGAAAAATCTTCCCCACTTGGGAAATTTACAATCCCGGGAAAACAACGTGACTTCCCTGATCATTTACAACAAAAATTGAAACCCCCCTTTTAATTTTTAAAGCC
>JBCFYV010002724.1:0-35459 GCA_039000515.1 Timema cristinae | reverse complement strand
TGTATTCCTTATGTTTTGTAATGTTCCCATAAATATGACATGCTTCATAGCACTCATACCATATTAAACTCTATGGGTTATCAGTAAATGGGATAACGACAGCGTTTATATATGTATATTATAAATAGGAAATAGTTTCGTCATCTGGGCATGTTGAGAGCAGAGTGTGGATTGAGTGACGAAGTCAATATATATACGTATGTATGTATGTATGTATGTATGTATGTATGTATGTATGTATGTATGTATGTATGTATGTATGTATGTACGTATGTATGTACGTATGTATATACATATGTATGTATGTATGTATGTATGTATGTATGTATGTATGTATGTATGTATGTACGTATGAATGTATGTATGTATGTATGTATGTATGTGTGTACGTACGTGTGTACGTACGTATGTACGTATGTGTGTACGTATGTGTGCACGTATGTGTGTACGTATGTATGTATGTATGTATGTATGTATGTATGTGTGTACGTATGTGTGTATGTATGTATGTATGTATGTATGTATGTATGTATGTATGTATGTATGTATGTATGTAGGTATGTATGTATGTATGTATGTACGTATGTATGTACGTATGTGTGTACGTATGTGTGTACGTATGTGTGTACGTATGTGTGTACGTATGTGTGTACGTATGTATGTACGTGTGTACGTATGTGTGTACGTATGTGTGTACATATGTGTGTACGTATGTATGTACGTATGTATGTATGTATGTATATACATATGTATGTACATTAGGGTGTCCCAAGATACAAGGTAAAAAATTTTTTTTGCAAAGTTGAATACGCATACCCTCTATTTTTTTTCTATTTCACCTCAGTAACTTAAATAAAAAGTATTATTGCAATAAGATAACGGTAACCCGTGCCGACTTTACTTCAAACTTGAACGTGAGATCTTGTACGGGGAATACCATGGAAAGATTGTAAAATGTATGTTTCTTTGGTACATAAGACACCATTTTAATCAAAGCAGATATTTATTAACATATTACAGTAAAAGAAACATTACTGAACATATTTTCGTTTCAATGTTTGCTTTTTACAGTCATGATAGATCATCGTGTGTTCTTGTACGCAACGAAACAAAAATTGTTTTTGTTCCTCCTCAACCGTTATTAATCCATGAAAGTCCTGCATTAGTTTTACTGCTCTTTCAGCTGTATCGTTCACTGCTCTAAGTATTGATATCGTCTTTTTTGCGTCTAGAAAAGAAGCGTTATTCTCCCATGAAGAGGGACTCTCGTTGAGAAAACTATAATCAATTTTGAGTCTAGAAAACAATGAATGGCTTTTGACTGATATGAAATCATCGATGCTTTTTTCTGTAAAAAAAATGTAACAATTGCGTGATATAAATAAATAACTAAATAAACAATTACAAAATCAATGTATCAAACTCACCATACAATGAACCACAAAGTTCTTCCTTCGATGGAATGTATCTTTTCTTATGGGTCGAGAAATTTTCTCTATGTAAATTTGCCACCATTTTTAATTTTGTTTCTTCGTCCACATCATCATCAAAAAGTGCTAATACTGCTATTTCATCAGTCAAATTCCATAAATGCTGGAGAAATTTCTGTAAAGCAGCTTTCGAGATATTTTCATTAACATTTTCGTAAGCTTTCAAAGATTTCAAAAAGCACAAATCTTTGTAGGGTGCTTTAACTGCCAAAATGCATTGAAGCCATGGTTTAACATAGATTGTTACGATAAACAAGCAGACATCTAACAGTTCTTTCGTATCCTTGGTGTTTTATTTCAGCTGAGAACTAAATAACGATAGTTTTAGGGAGTAAATCGCTCGGGCCATCCATCTAGCTTGGTGCATGGCACCCGGAGGTCTGATTTTTTTTTTTTTCTGCATCTCCACCTAAAAACACCATAGAAATTTCGATCAACTCTCGATAGTCCTCTCTGACCATAACATTTTTAAGTTTAACTCGGTAAAAGTCCAGCAAATTTTCAATTTCGGGTATGGTTATGAACAGTTCCACTGTTTCTCTATAGCACTGTATTTTAGTGGAATCGATATTTTTCCAATTCTCTTTGAGCTTTTTAAAGAGTGGAATATCGGGGCTTGTTGTCACTTGTTTAATTTTCAGATCGAACATGGCCTTTAACACCAGTTCGTATACATGATGGCGGCAAGCGAAATAAAGCATTTCCCTATCAAATTTTTGCTCGAGGAGCGTACAAGCACCATTAAAACGACCTGTATTCGAAACCGTAATATCACAACAGAGAATTTGGACCTTGTTTTCGAGATTACAATCTAAGATCGTCTTCCAAATAGCCTGCGCCTGTTCTTTGCCTGAGGAATTATCCAGTCTCAGCACAGCAATGAGTTGTTATTTTAGTCCAAATGAAATAACAATAGGCAAGCGTTCTTCTTTCGATTTTCGAGCACTCAAAGCAGGCAACAGTTTGCCATCCCAATGTAAGGTCACTACATCCAGTACATCGTTTTGAAAATAAATTTTTATGTTTTCCGCACGTTCCTTCCGTTTTTCTGTTAGGATTCTTTGAATTGAAGACTTACTTATCGGAAATTCGTCAATGTTAAATCCAAGTGCATCAATAGTAGCTTCAAGAATAAACACAGAATCTCGCATACTTAACTGACACCTGTCTAAAGCAGCAACTAACTTTGGAGTAATAAAGTCTTTGCTCAATACTGATTTACTTGACCCAGGTTTTGAGCTTTCGAACAGTGTTGGGAAATCTTCTGAATCTATATTTTCACTAGAATTCGAAGAGGAATCTTCTTGCAATGGTTCGTTTGATGCCGAGGATGTTGAATCGGAAACATATTTTATTCGCCGATTGTCTTCTTTGACAGCTCGAAGTCGCGCCCTTTCCTCTTTTTTGGCCAGATTTTTTATCCACTCCACCTAAGTGACCGGGTCGGCCCGGCTCTCTTTGGCGCTGCAAGAACATCCTATCTTCCTCTATTTTCATTAATTGAAGTGCATCAGCATGTGCAATGTTGAACAAATTGTCTAAATTAATTACAAATTATTGTTGTCGCCGCTTGAATACGTCTTGTAATTTCTTTGCATTTTTTTTTTGTAAGTCTCTCCAAACTTGATACACATTAACAAGCTTGCTCGCACAATTTGGCAACAATTTGGTAGGTATGCGTGCCTTTTCCCAAAATATAATACATTCGCGAATAGTGAGATTTGCACTTTCATTAACACTTAAATTCACTTCTCGAATATTGTAAAACAAAACTGCGAGAACTTGTCCATTAGACGGAAGTTTTGAACCCGTTATTTGATGTCTTATATTACCTATTAAAAATATCACTTTTTTAGAACTACGCAATTCCACTGCCATGTTCTGTTCACTGATTAAAAACCATACAAACATTTACTAATTAAACAACTTGGAATTATAAGCACATTGACACGTAGACGTGCGCTGTCCTGAGTAAACTGCTACTGACATGTTTCACGGGTTGTGCAATCTCACTGTCGAAGCATTCCAAAACCTTCCTTTATCTTTTTTGTTTTATCTTTACCATTTGCAGCTGTTGGGTGCTCCGCTACAGACACGTGTCGTCAGCGTTCGCTAGCTCAAGTACACATGTACTGACTGACATGTTTAGATGCAAGTCGGCACGGGTTGCCGTGGTCCAAATTACATGAAACATTATTTACAATTGTTTTGACATAAAAGGAAAAAAATAAGAGGGTATGCGAAAAAAAATAATTAATTTCATTTTTTTGGGACACCCTAATGTACATATGTATGTACGTATGTATGTACGTATGTATGTATGTATGTATGTATGTATGTATGTATGTATGTATGTATGTATGTATGTATGTATGTACGTATGTATGTACGTATGTATGTATGTATATATGTATGTATGTATGTATGTATATACGTACGTATGTATGTATGTACGTATGTATGTAGTATGTGTGTACGTATGTGTGTACGTATGTGTGTACGTATGTATGTATGTACGTATGTATGTACGTATGTATGTATGTACGTATGTACGTATGTATTACGTATGTATGTACGTATGTACGTATGTATGTACGTATGTATGTACGTATGTACGTATGTATGTACGTATGTACGTATGTATGTACGTATGTACGTATGTACGTATGTATGTACGTATGTATGTACGTACGTATGTATGTATGTACGTACGTATATATGTATGTATGTACGTATGTATGTACGTTTTTATGTATGTACGTATGTATGTATGTGTGTATGTATGTATGTATTTATGAATGTATGTACGTATGAACGTTGGTATTTACGTATGTATGTACGTATGTATGTACGTATGTATGTATGTACGTATGTACGTATGTATGTATGTATGTATGTATGTATGTACGTATGTATGTACGTATGTACGTATGTATGTACGTATGTACGTATGTATGTACGTATGTACGTATGTATGTACGTATGTATGTACGTATGTATGTATGTACGTATGTATGTATGTACGTTTTTATGTATGTATGTATGTACGTATGAACGTATGTATGTACGTATGTATGTACGTATGAACGTATGTATGTATGTATGTATGTATGTATGAACGTATGTATGTACGTATGTATGTACGTATGTACGTACGTATGTATGTATGTATGTATGTGTGTGTATGTATGTATGTATTTATGTATGTATGTACGAATGAACGTATGTATGTATGTATGTATGTACGTATGTATGTACGTATGTATGTATGTACGTATGTATGTATGTATGTATGTATGTATGTATGTGTGTACGTATGTATTTACGTATGAACGTATGTATGTACGTATGTACGTACGTATGTATGTATGTATGTATGTATGTATGTATGTTGTATGTATGTATGTATGTATGTATTTATGTATATATGTATGTATGTATGTATGTATGTATGTATGTATGTATGTATGTATGTATGTATGTATGTATGTATGTATGTATGTATGTATGTATGTATGTATATGTATGTATTACATCACTGCTACGAATGTTTAGGTTAGTCATGTACTGATATTGTCTCGTATTTAGAAAGTGTATGTCTCAGAAGAGAGAAACCATTGCCAAGCTTATTTGTTCCAGTTGATTCTGATTGGTTTACGAGTCATCCCTTGTATACAGAGCCTCTCCGGTTGTTTGTCAGGAGAACATTGGAATACCACAAGAACGCTCTTTCTACTTGTCCTTTTTTCCCGTCCGTGAGAGGAAAATCACTGGCTACCACAAAGAAATTTGTTAAGCGCGGAGTTAGTTGCACATTTGGCAAATTTGCAAGACTCTTTAAGAAACCAAAATGGTTGTCCATTAGAAACCGCTGAGTGTTGCTTGTGAGTTGTTTTTGCTGGCGGGTAGAAGGAAGTTGGCTTGCTCGACAATTTGTTTAACGTCCAGTCGTCAAGTAGCCAAGTGGATTGAGACACCCACCCTCTTCTCGCTTGAAGGTTAAATGATTTATTACTTGTGAGGAACACGTCTTATTTCACATCATTCAAATAAATATAAGTGAAAGTATATATATATTTTAATAAATGTTAAAATTCACCGCACAGACTTTCTAACTTCTTTACTTAAATTGCACTTAGAGATGAGAAACAAAATATTAGGCATTGTTAGAGAACAACATTTTAGAAAACATTCTAAAAGAATCTTCCGTAAGGAGTGTATAATATATTAAAACTAAAGACTTAGATAGTGATTGATAATAAAGATGAACGAGAAAGAATAGGCTAAAAAGTTAAATTAAAGCAAAGTGATAATTAATGCGTTAAAACATTTTACAATGAGAATCAAAGCATTAAATAAAAACATATACAATAATATGAGTCAAAGGGGGTAAGCTAATAAAGTGAAATACATATATATATATTATATATTTAATATATATATTTATAGTTGCAATATTTAAAAGTAAACCTGCAAGTCAAAAATATAACAAAACAATGGGTGTAACATGGTAATAACAATTAGAATGAAAGTTGGATTAATTAAAAATAAATAAACCAAATATAAACAATTGATACAGTTTTAAGAAAGAGTTAAATCTAAAGCAGATAATAGCATAAGTAAAGTAATTTCATGAGATATAACGTGATTGAAAAACGTAGTTAAGAGATGGTCATATAATATTAATTGATATAAGTAGAACAAAGTAGCAGAATAATAAATTAAAAGGTTAAATTTAAATCATTAACATAGAGTGAGATTAAGTAGTTGAAAAGGGTAAAATTGGGTGATATGATATACTGAGAATTGACAATTATTTAAATTAGGTGACTGATTACATAAAACATTAATGAATAAGTTATTATTATATATGTTTTTATTGAATGCTTTGATTCTCATTGTAAAATGTTTAAACGCATTAATTATCACTTTGCTTTAATTTAACTTTTTAGCTTATTATTTCTCATTCATCTTTATTATCAATCACTATCTAAGTCTTTAGTTTTAATATATTATACACTCCTTACGGAAGATTCTTTTGGAATGTTTTCTAAAATGTTGTACAATGCCCCCCAGGCAAAAATATCTTTCAAATATTCCAACCTGAAATTAAAATTGAAGAAGACAATTGCTAACTTATGGTTTAACCACCAATGCATAAAAAGTCAGATTATTCCCAATTATGCTTCCTTTAAATTCAAAAGTAATCATCTAAGAACTAAGAAATTACAAAGGAATATCCAGGTTAATAGAGTTAAATGTGGGATCTCCTTTCTACACAAGAAATTACAGTTTTTGAACAAGCAGGCTTACCAAACCCACCTTGAAATGTCTAATACACTTCACCCTATAATTCTCGACCGTTCACTTGAAATCATCAACAGCAAAATCGAATCCATCATTTCGACCAAATATCAAACCTTAAACAAAAAACTTAACACAATCCCACATGATAACAAAACAGAACTTAACGCCGAATTACAGTTTTACCCCAGATTTCTTAACATTTCAAAATTAGAACTAAATAACCAAGATAAGGAAACTCTTCATAAGGGATACAAATTTAATCTTGAAAAGCCTTCTATTAAACAAAAACGCCAATCATTGATTATTGACAGTGAAGATGCAATCAATTCTTTACCTTCGGATGACAAAAATCTCATTAAGAACATGGTCGCTGCCAGTTACATAAGATTATTACCAACCATAAGCAAGCTATTAAACCTTTAAATCACTCCATATCAACCCTTAAACAAAAACTTTACTCAAATAAAATAATCAATGTTAAAGTTGATAAAGGCAACACCATAGTCCTCATAAACAAGGATGATTATATTTCCAAAACCCTGGACTTCATTCATACGAACAATATTATTGAAATTAAAGATGACCCTACAAATAAATATCAGAGGAATCTAAAATAATTATTATTATTATTAGCACCGCGTCTTACTACCCGTTCGGGTTATACGCACTTACGCTAATGTGTAATGGTAGGGTGATTGTGAGATGAAATGAAGGACCTACAGTTTTACGTGGAATCCGAACCACGGTGGAGGCCTGGCACTCCTCACATTCACAAGATATCTTGTCAGAGGTGAAGGAAGGGTTTGGTAATCAGATAAATTTGTGCCGGGAACGAGGTTTGAACCCCGGCCGCCAGCATAGAAGTCCGACACCTTACCCCTAGACCGCCAGGTCACCCAGGAATCTAAAAAATATCCTGAAGAAATCCCCTCCAATAATTCAACCACACGATTCCTTTAAACTCATTAATATGAATCCTAATGCCCCGGCCGTCACTTCATTACCAAAAATCCATAAACCCAACATCCCAATCAGACCACTGGTTAATTACCAAAATGCACCCGCATACAAGTTCGCTAAAAAGTTATCCTAAATACTATCTGTAAATTAGAACTTCCGCGATCAATTTAATATCAAAAGCTCCATACATCTTACTGAAAAGCTTAAATCCATCCCCTTCAACCAAAATTCTAAATTCATGTCCCTGGACATATCCAATCTCTCCACCAACGTACCTATTTCCGAAACCATTCATATAATTAATGAAACCCTAATAGCAAGAAACTTCAATAAACAGTAAGTAGACCAAATTTCTAAGCTCGTACAAATAGTGACTGAACAAAATTATTTACAATTTAACAATAAATATTACTTGCAAAAAGATGGACTAGCAATGGGGCCCCTATTTCTTGCATAATGTCAGAAATATTTTTACAGAAATACGACCCTATCATCTTCAACAGCTTAAATAATTTACTCAACATACAATTCTTCTGCAGATATGTGGACGACATTCTTATCGTTTTGGATAATGAATACGACATCCCTTCCATTACCAACTTAACAACATCCACCCGAAACTTTCCTTTACTATTGAAAAAGAGAACAATAGCAGCATTAACTATTTAGACCTCAACATCACTAAAAGTTGTCACAACAAACTTGTGTACAAAATTTTCAGAAAACCTACTCACACTGATGCGATTATACCTCACAATTCAAACCATCCTACTCCCATAAACTTGCTGCTTTCAACAGTTTAAACTATCGTTTACTTCACATCCCTCTCAACAAAACTAACTATAAAGTTGAACTTAACATCATCAAACAAATCTCAACAAACAATGGATATTCCCATTCTACCACTATAAGATTTTACAAAACCAAAAAAAGAAACTTCATTCGGATAATTTCTCCACTACCCTCAACAATGATAGCAAAAACACCACTGAACGGAGAAAATGGCTTACATTCAACTACATTGGTCCTGAAGCATTTCGCATAACCAACATCATTAAAAAACACAATCCCAATATTGCTTTCATAACCAATAATAATATTAAGAAGAACCTCACCAACAGCAACTTAAACACATGTGATATTTATAAGAAGAATGGCATTTATCAACTTAGTTGTGAATGCAACAACATTTACATCGGTAAGACTAGTTAAAACTTTAGAATACGTTATAAAGAACACATTTCGGATTTCAAATATAATAGAAACAAATCAAAATTTGCCGAACACCTCAAATATTCAAACCACCAACCAAGATCTATCGAACAATGTCTCAAACCCCTATATTTAGCTTACAAAGGAACCAAGTTAAACACTGCAGAGATTTTTTTTTATTCATGAAGCTATTCTTCAGGAAAAACTCATTCTTAATGAACAACTTCAATCGCCCAATCAAATTTTAATTAACACTATTAAACGTTTACCTAAGCACACTAAAATTATTTAATCCATTTTTTTCCAGCTCTACCCTCCATCGTAGTTAAATGGCCCGTCCTAGCCGGTGCCGAGAAGATTTGAACCAATTTCTCCTCCTTAATCCCATCGATTGTTTATCCATTATCTGCTTATACATGTACGTACTTTTCTCTCTCTGTCTTCAACCAACATTTTTACACTCATTTATTCAACTGCATCTCCAATTAGGTTGGCTACAATGCTTCTACTTTATATATCTCTGCCTCACTCCACACCTGTTAGTCTACATCCTAGTTCGTTACACATCGTGTCTCAACACCTACCGAAGTAGGTCTGTTTGTTTCAAAATATGTCACTTTACTTGTTATAGTTTTTTGGTTTTCCCTTTCTCAGTCTTAACGTTCTATTTTTTCATTACTTTATAGCAAGTCCTTTAATTTTAATTTCAGCTCCATGATCATGGTGCGCTGATATTAGCACCGAAACATGTCGGAAAATTAGAGTTCCTGTAACCAACATCAACAAAGGAACACTGCTAAAGGAGAAGGGACGAAACATCCTTCTAGACAAGACTTAGATACCTGTTTATACGAATTTATTTATAATCTCTTGTAAATTAAAAGGTTTCTAATCAATTTATCCTCCATTATATTAGTTTATTTTAACTCTTCCACTTTTGTTTTTGATTGGTTTGAACTATTTTACCCCCCCCCCCCCTTAATTTATTCATTAATGTTTCATGTAATCTGTCACCTTAATTTAAATAATTGTCAATTTCCAGTATATCATATCACCCAATTTTACCTTTTTCAACTACTTAATCTCACTCTATGTTAATGATTTAAATTTAACCTTTTAATTTATTATTCTGCTACTTTGTTCTACTTATATCAAACAATATTATATGACCATCTCTTAACTACGTTTTTCAATCACGTTATATCTCATGAAATTATTTTACTTATGCTCTTATCTGCTTTATATTTAACTCTTTTTTAAAACTGTATCAATTGTTTATATTTAGTTTATTTATTTTTAATTAATCCAACTTTCATTCTAATTGTTATTACCATGTTACACCCATTGTTTTGTTATATTTTTGACTTGCAGTTTTACTTTTAAATATTGCCAACTATATATATATGTAATGTACTTTATTATCTTACCCCCTTTGACTCATGTTATTGTATATGTTTTAATTTAATGCTTTGATTCTCATTGTAAAATGTTTTAACGCATTAATTATCACTTTGCTTTAATTTAACTTTTTAGCCTATTCTTTCTCATTCATCTTTATTTTCAATCACTATCTAAGTCTTTAGTTTAAATATATTGTTAGAGAAATATAACGGGGGAAAAAGCCCTCACATATCCCCAAATAATATACAGTGTAATAATAGTATACACTGTTACAGAAATATAATTTTTCTTCCGTGTATTTTTAACTCTTCCCAACTAAATGTTTAAAAAAATATCTACCCATAACCCCAAAATATATATTTTATAATAATTTTGTATTATTATTTAAGGTATTTAAATTTATATGCACTTTCTTAACCAACTGATTATATCAGGACACGATAATTATCTTTGAGCGAGAGTGAACGGACCGACTGAGTTTGCCGCAATAGTTATGTTCACATACGTTCCAGGGTTCTTTTTGATGCCACAATCAACATCCGAAGGAAGTAGTGCTAAGGATTTTTATTGCTCAAGAAAAATCGATCAAACCGAGCTGGTTGAATCCAAGAACATGTCTTGAGGCGAGGAACGCTTACCCTTTGACTAACGAGGTTAACTTACAACGTATTCTTTAAATAAGTTTGATCGACAGTCGACGGAGGCTCCTACCCCCGACCGAGCCAACGACCCTCGTCAAGAATCGAATTGGGACTGAGAGGAATTGATAACAATAGCCGATTGATAATAATTAACAATGCCACAGTAAATACAGATGCTTTGTTATAAACGATAACATGAAGAAACTACAGTATTAATTATACCATGTTTTTCCTTTAATTTGTGTATATTAAGACAAATTACATTTGAATACGTAATGTATAAACTTTTAATGTATTTACATTTTTTTAAATACGAGAAAAATTACATTAAAATACCCTACATACATTTTTATGTTTGAAAAATACTAAACATAACAAACGTGCTTTGCTTGATAAATTAAGGTTATATCGTAATGCGCTGCTTCGGCTATAACGCAAAGAAAGCACATACGTAATGTTTACTTGCACAAAACACTTGATGCTAAAACTAAACGAGTAATAAAAAATTACTATCCTACTATTTTCACTCTATATATTTGAAAAACAGGCAAAAATGTATTCACAGAAATAACACAAGTGTTTCTTTCACATAAATACAATATACAACTAAAGTAACATTGTCATTACATGGCCAGTTTTAGAGTAAACGATAACAAGATAATCATTTAAAAGAATGTCTATTGTAGACTGTGTGGCGTTATTTATTAATAAATCGTTAATAAAAACGTTCGTATTCGTAATTCTTCCCGAAATCTGTTGATCTATGCTTCACTCCCCACCGTAAAACTGCTTTGTTTCTTCTTTGTTCGTAAGCAGTTTTACTTCAATACATTCCTCTTCATTTCCGTTTGGCTCAAATTCTTCTGTTGTACGACAAAAGATACCGTCAAGCAGATTTCATCTTCCAACAGTTTTTCAGCAACTACTATGTGTTTATCAATGGCCATCGAAGATTCGAATTCATCAGCTGCCAAATTTGACAGCTGCAAGTTGTTCCCCACTTCTCTTTCTTTCAATTTTATTGGAGAAACCACCGTGTTTAAAACAGTTTCGAGTTGTGTTTGCTGACAGTTGACTCCAAGACATTGCTAACAGATGCAGGGAGTTTACAATCGGTGTTTTTCTTAACCAATTCATTAGCAGTCAGCAGTTTGTCGATGTCCACAATTTCTAATACGCGAGTACGCATTTCTCGACGGTCCTAATTACACCCTGATCACATGATGTGGTATTGGGTGGCAAGAAAACCACTTCGATGTGTTTTAGTGAGGCATTGACCTTGTGAGCATCACAGATATCTATCAGAAGTAGAATTTTGTGATTCACTATTTAGTCCCATTTTATTAACCATTCGTTAAAGATTAGAGTCATCATCCGGGCATTACTGTTCACAAAATAGTATACAGGCAATTTTTTTACTCCTTTGAAAAACGTGGTTATTTTCTTTTTCCTCTTATAACAAGATCTTATTTTTCCCTGGCCATGTTTACGCAGCATAAAATGGTAAATCGCCTTTTTGATGTCTTACATCCTTTAGCTTTATCATTTTTAAACAAGTACTTGTGCTCTGGCAGAGCGCGATGATAGAGCCCAGTTTAATCCGCGTGGTAGATGTCACACAACGAGAATCCTGAGAAAATATTCGGCCATTCATTTGAATCCAATTTTGTGTTCCGGAAACATCTGCGTCTTTTTGTTCACCGTGTACGAGTTTGTTGAGAAGAACATTTTATTTGTAATATTTGAATATTTAGAGAACGACAGTTTATTTGTCTTCTTTTACTGGGGGTTCAACAAGATCATGAAACTGAGTCGGCGGCCTAACCGTCAGGAAGGGGAAACAAAAAGTTTCGAGTACCTTCTTTACAGTTTGAATTTTCCACGTTCCCATTGCTGCAAATTCAAACAAGGTGAAGAAGGGTAGGAAGTAATGGTCAGTAAATAGCGATCCAACCGAGGTGTGAAGTAGGGTTGGGCCGAGAAAACAGGACACTCTTGTTTAAAAATCCAGTAGGACTCGAGTGGACCTTGTGACTCTCGGGGAGGACTTTATTTATATTATAGTACTAATACTATTTGTTAAGCATTCAAGATATACTCCCAATTTAATTGACTTAATCAAGTGTAATGTGTTAAATATACCATTCCTTCCATTATATCAACGGTGTAAGGCTTAATTCATTATATATTAAATATTAAGAAATTCACTACGCAATAAAAGTCTAATCCTTTACCCTATACTTTCAATATCTTATTGGTCGAAAATAAGTTATAAAAAATGAACGTAATTTTGTACGAGATGATTTCCTATTTTTTCCAACGCTGGAACCAACCATCAGTATCTTGGAAATCTTTCTTTCCCATTTTATTATCCAACTTTACAGCTTTCTATCGATTACTGGGCCATTAACGCGAGCATCCTGTGGTCGAAATTTACTTAACCAAAGTTTGATACTGATTCTACCTGTACATCTTCACCTGAACGATTTCTTTTACAATGAAAAGTGTCGTTTTGTGATGCAGCCTTTTCAATAATTTCCCTGTTTTTTAAAAATGATTTTACAAAACAGTGGCTGATAGATTTTAAATTGTGTTGCTGCATTTCTTTGACACATTTTAGGTAATTTGTTGTATTTTTCTGAGATCGCAAGCTTATCCCTAACACTTATATCGTTTTTATTTTTGTTTGTTTCCGCCATTTTGGTCAATTGTAAATTACGTACACTGTGCTAACTTATAAGGAAAAAATGTTTTATGTGTACTTATGCTGACACTACATACAGTAATAATAAAACATTAAACACTAACAACTATTAAACACACTAACTACACGCCGCACAAGGAAGATGTGTTTAATGTTTATAGACAAAGCGAAAGTACAACTACTGGCCTGAACACGTAGGCCTGCTAAGAAAGACTAAAATATAACTGTGACGGAAATTAATGTGGTCACAGAAGGGAGGGGGAGTTGTGTAGACTATGACTCGTGCATTCCATATCTCTGACAGCATGCGTACAACGAAATGGCACATTCCGTCAATCACACATACACGGTAACAACCTATTAACATACATTCAACAGGCCTCATTTTTGTATCGCAATAGAACAGTAAAACAGTGAGGTTATGGGAGGAACGGGTTAATGTTAAGCTTTTATAAAAGTTTAAATTGATGACCCTAAATTACAAAAAAATTTAAACAATAACTGAAGCTTTGACTAAAATATACGTATAATTTCATATGTTTAAGCATACAAATGATCGGGTCTAAAAGAAACTGATAACAATAACTGATTTATAACATCCGTGATCACAATAAGCTGCGCCAACTGTATTTTTAAAAGTCTCACAACTTTACAGTGAAATCATTATTTCCTATCTCAAAGAGTTTCATAGGTATGATCAAAATGGGAAATTTACGGCTATATGAAGTACTTTCAAAGTAATGTTCATGTGGAAATGAGATGCATCATTTAGTTTATAAGTTTAAACAGTACCTAGATATGAATTTTAATCAAAATCGCTAGAACTAACTTTGAGAAAGTAATTTGTTTATATTTTCCTCCTTAATTAAACTACCATTAATACTAGGGTTGGATAAATAATTTAAAAAAAGCACTATGGAGCCTTATGAAAATTCTAGAGGCCTACTCCAAACCTTAGCGGTTAGCCTAATTGGTAAAATGGTTTATGCTCTGGTCCCAATAACAGACAGAAGGACAGACAGTTCATATTGCAAAATTACTTTTTCAAGTTCAGTGGATAATTAAACGTTGATAACCATAAACATCTTTAGTTAGATTTTTATTCACCAAGATTATACTTCACGTGAAGGGTTGTAATAAAATAAAAGATTAGCGAAGAAATAATTGAATTATAAACAATAGGTTTAACACAGCAGCATTATTAGGATAATAACTATTTAAGCCTGTGACACGTGCATTCATGTAGCCTACATAGATGCCAATAATCTGTGAGTATAGAGTTCCAAACCATAGGGGCTCCTAGCTCTTATTTATTGGAGCGGGAAATAAAAATAAAGTGTTAACCCAGTTTTTTGGGAGTGAGGGTTGAGGGGGGGAGGGGGAAATATTGATAGTGAAAGGTTTGGCATGTGGTTACTTGTGGCGAAATCATTGACTTGAGCTGTTAAAAATCACTATAACATTAAATCCTTAAGTGAAGTTATTTAAAGTGCTTTAATACATAATTCGTATTTAAAAGTAAATTGTCAACCATATTTAACTAAAAATACAAGCTGCCAAATAATAATACTTACATACGTGTGCAAATTATTAGCAATTTTCATGTTTTTGGTGTTAGTTGTGACTACTGTGGTCGACCCCTCAGTACAGCTTAACCTTGGACAAGTTGTAAACATCCTTGTGGTACAATAACAAGTGAACATATAGTTCGTTTTTCCTTAGTAAGGTTAATATAAGAGTATGAAAATAAAACTATAGACCATTTTATGTAGGAAGGGATAATTATAGTACGTGTTCCTCCCGAACCGATCCTCAAGACATGTAGATTGATAATTGCTGATTAATTGTCGATTATCGATGATCGGGAGGGTTTAAAACACAGATATTACAGGAATGATGCTCATATATAGCTAGTATTGTGATGAGTTGTTATCGCCATCCTTGTTCCCCAATAACAAGTGACGACCAAGGGAAAACCCTCGCTCCCCGTCGTTGTAAACATCGTCAACATATAGTCCGTGGAAGGTTAATATTAGAGTATGGACAAGTGAGATATGAACTCAGGCCTCCAGAACGAAGAAAATGTTCCGTGATGCCTTAGACCACGCGACCATCAGCCAAATTGAACAACGCAGAGAGTGAGGCACGAACCCTAGATCTTGCGAGGGGCTAGCACACGTCCTTCCGAGTGCAATGGTTTTGCAGATGTTCCCGCATTTGCAGAAAGTGATCCCGCATTTGCAGAAAGTGATCCCGCATTTGCGAAGTGGTTTCAAATAGCCAATTTATGCTTACACGGTAGTATTAACCATCTCGGGAAACAGACACGCTATCTACGGAGGTGGGGGGTTCGAACATCGCTTGGCTGAACCGGGGTGTTTTTTTTTAGGCCTTCTGGTGGTAGCGTCTAATCAAACACAGATATTATGAAATATATATTTATTCGACGTAACTAAAAAAAAATCCCTTGATATCTAAAACGTCTATATTTTCAAAAAGTTCCTTCATATCAAAACCGGTCTATAGCCCCTCGGAGAGCATTGCAAAAGCCTTTCCAGACAAGGAGAAACTCAAAACCTTGACTCTAGCTGTCACAAACAACCGGGTAGGGAGGGGATATATAAGGGGGACACCATTTGATCGTCTATTTAAAACCGGGATCAAGATGGACAAGTTAAAGCAGCTGGTTAATATTGTTGACGCCGTGCCGACCGTAAAATTGAGCGATCTAATTGTCGATCAAAAGTACTCGGTGGATAAATTAAAAGCGGTCGATACAAAGTTCGGGAGACGCGTAATAGCCTATCTAAATGGCGAGGTTTGTGTATTTCTACCCTGTCGTTTCGGTACTCTAACAGATGAAGACGTGTGCGAGCTGAATAACGAGAAACTGGTATTCACCTGTGCTGGAGTAAAACCAGGTGCACCCACCATTGTGAACTTTGAACGCGTTTAAGAGGCAAGCAATACACGGCCAAAACCATCCAGTACCTCACCATGCTTAGAACCGGCTATATTAATATAATGTTTGTGGGTCATACAATTGCGGGTCGTGCCTATATGACGGCAGAAAATATTCACAGTGTGGCTGTGAGCGATAGACATGTAATTTACAAAGTAGTAAATTACGACAGAGGTGTACCACATGATCGAGGCTACATAGAGTTTTGCGACTCTACCTGTCACACGATAAGAGCGACCGAAGTACGACCTTACGAAAGAATCGAAGAGTCTTACCTGTGCGATACTACATGCGCTGTATACAATTTCCACAAAGGGGACATTGTGGCCGTGTTGCCCAGGCTGCCACAACCCTTCCGCGCTCCATACCACCCGCTATCACCCTTCACGACGCCTCAACCAGCGACCTCACCCTCGGCATTCCCGCCACAGCAAGAGTCGTCTGTCTACAGGACGCCGGAGTCAGAGTCGTCTCTCTACCAGACAGCAGAGTCAGCCGCGTGCCCACCACCAACGGAGGAGGAGGAGGGCAAAGTCCAAAGAACCCGTAAATCTCGAGGATTTAACAATCCAAAAACTTATTCAAATGTTTCAATTATAGGTGAAAAGCCCAATGACTACATACTCGGTCTGGGCAGTTTCGGTAACGTCTTCCTTCCCAAAAGTCTGTCTATTATTTGGATTGTAAGCGATTTAAATCTAAACCACGCTGTATGATTTATCTTGGAGGACAAAGTGTTATGTTTAAAAGTGAATTTAAAAACTAGACGCGTTCGTTGTTGTTGTTGTTGTTGTTGCACTCTATGAATTTTTAAATTAATTAATTGGTGATTGTCAATAAAAAAAAACTAGTAAGAAAATGTTATTATTTTTTAAAAACTGGTTTAATGACAGCAATATAAAGTGAAACAAGACGCTTTAATCTACTTACCGCTAACTTTGCAGAAGATTATGTTCAAAATGTATATCTGGAAACTGTGCGGTATGACAAATAACACGGTATAAATTGTTTGTGGATAGTTTAAAAACTCAATATTTTACAAATGGCTCTAACTATTTGATCCCAAATGACTGGAGGAACTCTTTAACATTATCAATAATACAGTTTCTTTCTTTATTTAATGGGAGCTCCTCAAGCAGGTACACTAATGAATAAATAAATATTTCATGGTGTGAACAAAATTTCTAAATTTTCTATTTGTGTAAATATATCTTCATGGTTGTAAATAAATATCCATATATACTTTTATTTGTGTGAATAAATAGAAAGCATTTATTTTCTCTTGTAAATGACATTTTATAATTACAAATTATTAAATGTTAGGAAATCTAGTTGTCAACATACAATTCGATAGTAGAACCATAATTATTTATTTATTGACTGTTACAATGATCTAGGTTTAAAGCCTGTCTGTGACAATACCAAATCAACTTGAGAGGTTAAATTTTTTTTTGTGTTATTAGACATTTAATAACTTTAATTAAAATGATTAAACTAAACTAGATGTTTGGGTAGATTTAGTGTGGTTTTTCATGCTTAAGAAGAAAGGGTTGTATTAATTACAGTTCCTTTCTTACTAAACCTAAAAATAAATAAATACAATTATATCTATATATTTTTATAATTCTTCACTCTCAGATTTTTTCCTTCTTTCTGGGTAGCTCCAATGCAATCACCACCAATTTAAAATCTACAGTTAATCGGAAATGGGTAATTATATAACTACTAAACAATAAAAATAACAAATAGCTAGATTCTAAAATATGTAACAGTGTATTTATGAATCCAATGATTTCAGTCTGAAATACTAGGAGGTCTAAACTTTAAATAGTCTGAAGGTTGAAATCCTTCCAATCAAAAAACCTCTAACCAACTCCAATCTCAATAACCAAAATAAATACAACAAAAGTGGAATCTATAAACTAACTTGTGAATGTAATGCTGCGTACATACGAAATATTGGAGGGGCACTTTCTATGCGTTACACTGAACACTTAAATGACTTTAAATAGAATAGAATAAAATATAAATTGTCTGAATACCTGAAAAACTCAGCTCATCAACCAACACCCATTAACAAATGCATGACACTTTTTCAACCTTCCACCAAAGGTCCAAAAAGGAGTATCGCTGAAAACCTCCATATTTATAATGCTACTCTTCATCACAATATTATTTTTAACGAACAAACAAGTTTCAAGAACCAATCCCTTATCAATATAATCAAGAACCTCCCACAATATGCGAAAATCAAAAACTCAAATAGTCCCATCCTAAAAACCCGGCCCTCCTACCATCGTAGTTTAGACCTGTTTGGGCCAGTTTAAAGAAGATAAGAGCCTACATTTATTCTCCCTTTGTACTATATTTTCATTCTAAACAAAAACAATTTATTTTATTTTCATTTTTCTTCTATATATATTCAACAGCAAACAACCAACCGACTGACACACTAGTGACATCTCACATATTAACTCTTATCTTTCCCAAACATGTCTACGTTGGTCACATGGTCTTTTCTAGAACACCAATCACAAAGGTTATAAAATTAACAATTAACCGCACATAAATCTATTTCACTGTGTTAACACCAGGAATAATATCTTAGTCCCAATCTGAAGGAGAGCTTGCTAGTTTGGGTGTTTTTCATAATATTCAACTTTTTATATTTATAACTTTCGTCCTCTTATTTTATTTTTACAAATCGATTACTTTTTTAACACCAGTTTTTTGCTAATGTCTTTGTGTATCCTCAAATTGCTAGTTTGATTTCATCAGAATCTGTTTAGTTTGTTACTTTATCATAACTTAATATTTACTATTTTTGTATTGGTTTGTCTCAGACCTGATGATGGCGTAATCGCCAAAATATCTCGTCCCCCAGCCAAGAGTAGCAACCAATTGTACAAGGAGATGAATTAAAACCACACAGATAAGGAAAGACACATTATTCAAACTTTTCAAACGTCAAATTTTCCTTTTGTATACACTTTTCATAAAAATCAATTACTTATTTATATGATCTTATATTTATAATATATCATAATTAAGTAATATATAACACAGATGACACATCTATTGATTTCCATTAAATCTAAAATTAATCTTGTCTCGATAGTTAACACAAGCAAGTTTTTAGAAACCATTTGACTCGAATAACAAGTCTTTAACATTAAATCCTTTACAATCTTTTAATAATTTTATGAAATAAGTTTTGTATTATGTCTTTCATTTTAATATGTTTCATATAGATTTTATATTGTTAATTTGTTTACATGTGTAAGGTACATGAATAACAACCTAGACAAATATTTTAACCTTTTTATTAATTATCTTTCCATTGTCACTGTTTAAATATCTTAAACATTACAGAATATGTATTTCTTCTCAACATATGTTCAAACTGTGTACTAGTATATTTAATTATTCAACTAATAAATTCACTATTGTTGGCATACGAATAAACCTATTATTTTTGATAAGTCATAACCTTCATTAACTCTATAATCTTTTCTCAAGTACTCAAAATCTTATAGAGATTTTAAGTTATTATACTAATAACTCTAATATAGTCGATTTGTCAATTTCCACTTTTCATTTTATTATCATATATACCTATAATCTGCTACTAATTAAATATTGTTTTTGTACAGATTTATATTTTTTCTTTGTTTTATGCTAATTAATTTCAGAACTTTACTATTTAACAATCTCAATGATAATTTTTTAGAAATGTTATTGTACCTGTTTTATTTGACTTAATTTCTTGATGTATTAGTTTTTCATCGAAATTATTAAATTATCTTCATGTTATGTTTCATATTTATATTGTTTAATTGACCAAAGAAGTTGTACCAATAGATCTGATTAGCTGTTCCATCCAAGTACGTTCCTTATATTATAAATTCATATTTCTCCTTATTACAACTAATATGAATATAACTAGAAATATAATAAAATATTATCAATGTTTATTTCAAAAGTAATGTTTAAATTTTACTATGTTCCTTTATATTTTAATACTACTATACATAAGTAAGGACAGTGCTAAAATTTGATACATCATTTTCTTTTCTATTTATTCAACAAAATATTGTTAAAAATATATCATACAAACCCACTTCAACAACCAACAGCCATTATACATTTTAACAAAACTATTACCAAAGCTCTAACACTTCTTTTACCTTCTAATTTAGGCATATATCTACTAATGTATGAGGATACATTCACACAGTCAAATTTTAATAGACATAGTATTTAAACACCTTTTTATGCAGTCAATATTGATAACACCCGCATCGGTGGCTGCATAATCTAAGGCATTGGTGGCCAACCTCTTTTTCTTGCATACCACTTTGTGCGCACAGAATCTAGGCGTGCCACTCCACCACAAAATCTTCAAACTAACCTTACCTTAGTACAACCACCATCTTTAGAAAAATACAGACAGACATTATTAGGCCCATTTAAAATTTGCTATAGCCTGATGTGCCTACCTCAATATTTTGCGAAGATTACTACATATACAAATGTATCTTAACAATGAATATATAAACATACACTGAGTTTCTTATACAACTTAAAAGGAAATTATTACAATGAGCCATCATTCGTCACCCAGACAATTTGAAGCTAAGGGTTTCCCAACCTGGTACACAGCAATGGAAATTCTTGTTGAGATTAATTATAAACGAACAGCTAAGAATAATAACGGCCTACACCTTTCAAAATTGGAGAATTCTTGCATAATATAATTACATATAACCAGATATTATCACATCCTTTCTTACAAGAACATACACAGTTTATTCTTGTCATAGTAGACGAACACTTGCCTTAATTTTTGATATCCGACTCAGACGGACTAAGAGAACATAATGTGAAGGACAACCACAATACCTCCTCGTCCCAGCAGTCATCCTGGTGAGCAGGATTTGGAAGTGTTTGATGACATTGATGTTTAAGGCTGGAGAGCTTTGCGCAGGACCCCTCGCAAATGCAGCATTTAAGTGACATAATGGCGCCTGGAGTTGAAGTTGTAGACCAAGTTCTTGTATTTCTGACTTGCTCCGCCATTTTATTGCTTTTTTGTGCATAGTGAGCGAATCAAAGACAATATTTTTCATACTTTGAAACAGAGGGTGGGACATTCTTTAATTAACGCCATGTGGGACTATACAGGTCGCACATACAAAAGGCCATCATCACTAGTGACACTAGTTTATTTAGCGTTTGTAGGAGATCTACAGTAGCCTCATGGCTTCTTTGGTGCTGACTAACAGCTCATAGCTGATAGCTAATGGCTTTGAAAAGTTACCAGACCAAATTATGTATCCCTACGCCAAACCATATGATCTGCAAAAACATGTGTTTAGCAGCGGTCGCTTCTGACAGTCAAAATTTAGGTATATACCTAAACATGTTTATCATTATTTTGTTCTGAATTTCTTTTAAAAAATGTGTTTATTTCATGTTGATAGTTTTAAAACTAATATATTTTTATCACTATGCTAAGCTCCGTTTCCTCACCTCAACCGGATAAAATATAACAAAATTTGTATTTTTGGTTTTATAACTTTATTAGTTTGTTCCAGATTATTGTGCATTATATTTTAGTTTGTTAGTTCTTACAGTAGCCCCATGGCTTCTTTGGTGCTGACTGACAGATCACAGCTGACTTCTGACAGTCAACACTTAGGTATACCTAAGTTATATAAAAGTTACATCTTGTTTGGATAAGAATACTTCAGTTATTTTGATTAAATTAATTCAAATAAAATTCGTTCTCTCTCTCTTTCTCTCTCTCACACATATGATATTTTTTTATGAGTAGTATGTAATAAATGACAATCCTTTGTGAATAAAATAATCATTTTATTACATTATTTATTTGCGAAAGAATAATAAAAAAAACTGGTATAAAAACTGTCGTTACAATAGTAAATGGCGGTTTTTCATTTGAAGTAAATTCAAAGTGCTCACACTCTTGCAAATGCAAACATAAATTACTACATAACATCATACTTGGGCCTAAAATTACTCTCTAAGTGAGTAAAAATGCATACATAAAAAACACTATACCTTCCTATATTGTTTAGGTGCCCAACAGAATATCTCACTAATTGGCACATCATCATTATAGACTACTTATATAGGAACTACAACGTTTAACTTGACCTAATTATACTCTTATAGGTGGGATTAACAGAGAAATTCTAAATATTCCAATAGAATAGTTTCCAAAATTTAAGCCATATAAAATGCTGGAAAAATTGCCAGCTTAAACATTGATACTTGCGTTCACACCCTTTTTAAGGCAATAAAAAATTATATTTCTTATCCAGCATATTTTCAAGAGACCACTCAATTAACAGTTTGACAGCTGTGGGAGAGAACGTAAGAAAATACAGGCTATAAATGTGATATAATCATAGTCGGTCTAGGACAGCTGGGCACTAAAATAAAACTATTTTTTTATTAACTTATGCAATTTTTTTAGAATAAAAAATGCACAATTTTTTCATATTTTTTCAATTAAAATTAAAAAGTGATGGATAAAAACTAAAATGAACTTTTTTAATTAATCATATTTTTCAGCGCAACATCATATATTTTTTTTGGAGTATTTAAAAAAATAATATTAGTAGAGGAAACTTAATTAATTTATGTTATAAAGTTAGACTATTTGATATGATAAAATTCTAAAAAAAAACTCCACAAAAATGAAAATAAGAATTGTACGCAAAATAAACCACTAAAGAGGAATAATAAGTAGCATTTATGTGCATCCCTATGTATAAATTAAAATAATATTGCCGATATTATAATACCTTCAAGCTATGACTTATTTCTGGTGCAGGTGCGACAAGATTTGGTTTGTTTATTCTTAGAAATCCCCCACATCCACTATTATTATTTCTAACCTAACCTAACGAAGTCGATACTAGAATTTTAAGACTAGTTAGGGACTATAATAATAGAGACATTATTTCGTTGTTACGTGGTATTGCACATAATATTACAATGCATTAATACAAGACAAAGAACATTTAAATAACATATCACGCTGCGCATAATTATATTTTTTACCCATCACTTTGCATTAAGCTAGTGTATACCTATCACTTGTTTTGCTAGTTTTTACCCATCACGTTTTAATTTTAATTGAGAAATATATAATTAAAAAAGAGTGAATTTTTTGTTTTTACTCATCACTTTTTAATTAAAAAGAACAAATGCATTGCAAAAAAAGTGATTTTTTTATACCTCTAATAAAATATAAATAATATAAAAACATAAATAATTTAATTGAAGATAATAATTGCAGTGTTCACTAAATTGAAGATCGTGAAATTATTTTGTCATATGCATAATAATTTATTCACAGTAAAAAGTTTTGCCAATTTAAACTATACAAAATAATGATTTTTTCTGCATTAATAATGACTAAACTAGTTCAAATAGCTAAGAAATTAAAACACTATCAACTGCCTAAATTGTTATTTTTTCATGAAAAAGATTATTTGTACAATGGCTGTAAAAAGTGGTTTTAAATGTTAAGTATTTATTTCATCATTCTTGATATGAAATGTGTCGAAACCTTGGGCGATCGCTTATAGCCATTTTTCTGGAAACCCCTAACATATAAAATAAACATAAAGCCTACCTGCCTATATAATACATTATGCTCATTCTCGGTTTCAAAGCTTGACGTTTTCCAAGTTGTGATGGAAGGAACCATTGCTTATTATTTTAATAATTATATATATATATATACATAATATATATAATAATATATATATTATATAAATATATATATATATAATATATATATATATAATATACATAATATTATATAATAATAATATATATAATAATATATATTATATAGTTATATAGTTTCTTTACAGTTCACAAAGATCACAAATAAAACACAAATCTAAAAATTACTACAACATGTTTTAATAATGAAATAACCCTTATAGTGGTGTTTATACAATAGACAACTTGTGAATGATCGTTCAAACAGAAATCTCGCAAGGACTGCAGATTACTTGGGTTTTTGTGATAATACAGCTGGAGTAACTGCTGTAGAGGCGGGCTATCAACTGTTCTTGTCGACTAAGCTACACTTCCCTACGAAGTTTTGATCCCGTGAGCCAATTTGGAATTTCAGTACACATTTTTAAATAATACGTAAATCAAGCTATTCTAAGCTATAAAACTTTGCATATTTAAATCTGAATATTTTTTAATCTTAAGTATACACATCTATAAATCACATGAATACTAATATTTAATATTTATAGATGAATTAGTATTAATAAACAATTGTTGGATTGTGTTGATTTTAAGGGAACGTTAAGTATATTTATATAGAGTATGCTTATACCTACGGTAAAACCCAAGCTTTATCAAATAGGTATAGTATTAAAGATACTAAATTTTAATTTTCAAAATTTTATTTCAAAAATTGTGGCCTAACACTAGATTTGGAAAACGTAAAAATTGAAGTTTCTTACCCTCATAGCTCTTGAATAAAAATAGTTAAAAATAAATTTTTGGTGTGTAACATTTCATAGAATAAAACTCTTTTGAATGACGAAAAAAAAATTGTACATATGGCCATAAGCTAATCTCTGTGACCGTCTTGAGTCAAAGTAAAATAATTAATACCATGTGCATTGGGATAAGAAGGGCCAATGTCCAATTATGAAAATTTACGTGGTTAAATATAAACTTCTTAATATATTCAGTAACTAAAATACTCACAAGGTCTTAACTGCTGTGTGAATAAAGATAATTGGTCCCAACTTACTTCAATTAGAGTATTACTCTAGTGATACATTATTTTCAAAGAAAAAACCACATACTTCTCCATACACAAAGTTTTATGACATTACCCCTTATTTACCTAGGCAGTAAAACCTGTAAAATTCTTCACTCTTATCCTACATTCTTTCACAGGTTTTCTCATTCTTGAGCATTACACGTTGTAATAATAAGTGTTAGTATTCAGAGTATATGAAAACATTGAAATTTTAATCCACTATTATAATAAATAAAAATAAACATTCCTGCTCATATCAAACATAATTATTTTAAATAAAATTGAGTCTAAATGTAATTGGGAGACGATCTCAGTATGTTTTTATCTACTATATTTATTTTAAGGTCTAGGATTTGACTTTGGAATAAGTTATTTTTCAAAAAATTAATGAATGAAGGTTTTGATGCTCAAAGTGTGAATATGTTAAATTTATTTTATTAGCTTGTTAAATGTGATTACTTTTAATTTGAATCTGTTGCATCCTTGCAGATTGTGCGCTATTTCTAGAAAAAATGTATCGAATCCCGAACAATAAGTACGCACGAAGATTATTTTTATATAATTAATAAAATGTGACTATTTTTGCTTTCGAACAAGATCCAATGGATTGTATAAATTTTGAGGTGGAAAAGTATTTACACAATATTATTTTATATCCTTGTGAATAATAAGTTTGTGAAGCATGGGTCGATGGAAGAAAGGGCGCACAAAGAAACTCAAAGATATAACAGATTATTTAACTTCTTGTCGTAAAGGGCAAGTTTTGTTTAATGGTATGCCTATTAGTGCCGTTTAGGCTATCTGTATTTACTAATTTAAGTACAACGGATGAGTAGCGATACTATTTTATTTACTGTAGAAATAATATCAAAATTAAGATACAAATAAATAATTATATATAACAATAAAGCGATTATTCTGATGTTTCAAGTACTTTATCTAAAAAAGCTCTTAGCTGAAAGTAAATGTTACAAACACTCTGTAACGCACTATAAGTATGTTCGAAATCTCTTGTGCCTTGGCCGAGTTCGTATCACGCTAGTACTAAGTAATTTCAACTTTACAGGAAATCGAACTAGCAAAGTTACTAGAACTGATTAATTTATAGCCCTTTAACATTCTTGACTACGACATGGAGCTGATGATAAGTAAATTTATTTAAAATCATTAAAGTTAATGAACTTTTGTGTTCCCAATGCCACTAACTAAGTAGTTGATACCCAACAGCCTCTGTGGTATAGTGGTCAGATTTACTGACTTCAGCTCCCGAAGTTCCGGGTTCGATCCCCAGTGACGCCAATTCTGTCTGCGAAGCAGTGAGTTTGAAACGGAACCAAAATCAACCTCGTGAGGACAAATGAGGAGTTACTTGAATGAATAATTTTCAATGTTAGTAATTCAATAAATGTTTTGTATTACTGAGTTAGAAAACAATTATAGCTTATAACTAAACTAAAAGTCTATTAACCTTCACAAATAAAGGCAAACACAAGTAAAGCTGGTTTTAATATATGTTTATGTTTACAACACTACACTCAACAATCAAGGGTGCTAGGGAAACACGCGAAATGGTCTCAGGGAGGGAGGAGATATGAGGGAGGTGGCATCAGGATGAGTAAGACGGAATCTCAACTTTCAGGGCGGAAGTGATGTCATAGCTCCCCCTCCCCCCTTTCCCTCCCTCGTGGTTGTCTCGCGTGTTCCAGGGATTCCCCCCTCCCCCTGATGATCCAGAGGGACATTGGGAGGGTGAAGGGGAGAGAGTGTAGGAGATGTGTGGGGATGATTCGTCGGGGGAGACGGTGGTCGCGGAGGGACGGGTTGTATGATTGGTTCAGGAAGTCCTCCCTCCCCTCACCCCTTTACCTCCCGTCTCGCGTGTTCCCCGCGGCGTAGATTCGCGGGTGCGTAGAGACGGGAGAAATGTCTCTCCTCTTTCTATCTCTCTCTCTTTCTCTCCTCCCCTCTTTCCATCTCTCTCTCTTTCCTTCGAACAGTTTTTAGACTATGCTGAAAAAAATACATATCTAAAATGATCTTTTCTATCTCTCTGTCTCTCTCTCTCTTCTCCCCTCTTTCTATCTCTCCGTCTCTCCCTCTCTCTCAGAGTAGGGGATGACGGGTATAGTCCTCCTTTCCTCGAACGGCCTGGAAAAAAATACATATCTAAAATGATATTTTCCTGCTCCGAATGAAACATACATAGCCTCTTAGCTTTTATTTCTATGATCAAGGACTTAAATAAATAGTACAACTTTTTTATTTAGCGAGTATATTCTTAAGATTATGATGATACATACATACATACATATAAATTCTCTTTCCCTCATAGTCTTTCACTTGATGCATACAAAAAATATCTTTCTCTAAAGTCTTGTCTAAACATGTTAGAATACTTCGACGCTTGAACAGTTCGTACTCGTCTTCAGCCAGATTATTACGATACATACAAAAAATATCTTTCTCTAAAGTCTTGTCTAAACATGTTAGAACACTTCATCCTCGTCTTCACCCAGATTATTATGATACATACAAAAAATATCTTTCTCTAAACATGTTAGAACACTTCACCACTTGAACAGTTCGTACTCGCCTTCACACAGTTTATTATGATGCATACAAAAAATATCTTTCTCTAAACATGTTAGAACACTTCACCACTTGAACAGTTCGTACTCGCCTTCACCCAGATATAACAGTCCTCTCTGTGAAGCGTTAAAGCGACTCCTGTAGCGCGCCCCAAAGTTTTTACCAGGCAGATGTACTTTGCCTACATAGTCTAGCGTTATGATGTTCGGCTCATCCTCATCCTCACTGATCTCTTCGTCTCCTTCTAGGTGGCGAACGTTGTACGTACGAAACTTTTCAAGTTCAGAGATGTGCTTGACACGATCGAGTTCCTCACGCTCGATTCGGTCCAACTCGACGCACAAAGCGTTTTCCTCCTCTGCCCAAGCTGTAGTACCGGGCTGACTCGATTCCGGCTCATCCTCGTGGGAAGCTGTAGAACCGCGTTCGATGGACCGACTCGATTCCCGGAGAATTAGCGGGTCGTCTCCTTCCTTAAGATTGTAGACCGGACAAGCGGTAGAACAGCGTTCGACAGACTGACTCGATTCCCACATTCCGGGATTATGGCATCCGAGCCAGTGCACGGAAGAATCACAGCACTCGCTGTAACCTTTGTCAACACTCGCGATATGATATTCTAAACCGCCGTTCGAAATCTTAATATCGCTCATGTCCTCCAGACGGTAACCCAACCGGCTAAACATGTTGAATGAGATACGTCTCCCCGCCTCGCGCCCGCTTTATACGGTCGGAATGGAGGAGGGGAACGCACCCTCCCCTCCAATCCCATACTGTACATTCAAAATTCGTATCAGAATTTAAAAAAGAGGAGATCCAGGTCCGCCAGGTGAACTGAGACTCGGTTTTCCACTCTCCAAATGTAGGTTCAAGATCGAGGTTCGAATCTTGGCAGGGTGAACTGAGGGTTTCCGCTCCCCAAATGTAGGTTCCTAATCCATTAGCGTAGGAGGGAGGAGAGTCGAGGTTCGAATCTTGACAGGGTGAACTGAGGCTCGGTTTTCCACTTTCACCCTCCCCCTCAAGCAAATGAGGATCCACTTCCAGGATGATTTTACATACGGTACATTCAAAACATATCGGAAGATGATGCGTTTGTTTTTTCACCCTCCCTCCAAGCAACTGATGGTTCCCGAACGATTTTACTCACGGTACATATCGGAAGATGATGTGTTTGTTTTTTTCCACCCTCCCTGTTCGGCTAATACGGCGTATTTATCCCATTTCATTAGTCTAAACGTTGTATTTTCAGGTACGAATGATGGTACATAGCATCCTTGGGTACACTCTCGTCATGCGCAAATGATGGCACATAGCATCCTGGGTACGCCCGCATCATGCACAAATGATGAATAGTACCTTTAACCTCAGAGTATTCACACTCTTCGTCATACACAAATGATGGAACATGGTATCTTAAAGTCACGGCTGCACTCTCATCACGCGCAAATGATGACGCAATTGTTACGAATAGTATATCTGCCCCTTTTAGAAAGCTTAAGATTCTTACTAACAAACAAGTTTGTTAAACTTGCTGCAAATCGAGAATATCAACGGCAACTGTTAAGTAGCATTGAAATTATCTTCAATTTCTCATGTTTTCCCTACGGGCGGAATCCCTTTGTCAGGGCAGAACGGCAAGTCAGAATGAGCCTCGTGTACATCTCATGGATATTCAAGATCTACCTGCAAGATAAAGCCCCGTATCCACGATCAGGTAAAAGTATATCTTAACTTTTTACAAATGTCCTGGGAAAATATCTCAGCAAACAGTAAGGCGTTTCCTCGGTAAAACAGATTAGCTCTTTCAAATTACTCGAGTCAGCTAAAATCATATAAAATGTTCTGATCAATGTTGACAGTCTAAAAAGTTAAATACTGTTATAACTATCGGAAAAACACAAATTGACTCTTTCTGATTACAAAGATACGCACAAATATTCAGTACAAAGTCTTTCATTCGATGTATACAATGATTATAGTCTCTCCGTCATAGAATAAGATAATACATTACATTTTTTAGGGATAGAAGGAGTACTTTCTAAACAGATTAAACCATCGTCTTTTTTTATCCAGGTTATTGTAGCAGACTGTACTCTGAGAGGGCCAGGTTATTGTAGCAGACTGTATTCTGAGAGGTCCAGGCTATTGTACCAGACTGTACTCTGAGAGGTCCGGATTATTGTAGCAGACTGTACTCTGCGAGGCTCAGCTTATTGTATCAGACTGTACTCTGAGAGGTCCAGATTATTGTATCAGACTGTGCTCTGAGAGATCCAGGTTATTGTACCAGACTGTTCTCTGAGAGGTCCAGATTATTGTATCAGACTGTACTCTGAGAGAACCAGGTTATTGCACCAGACTGGACTCCGAGAGGCTCGGGCTATTGTACCAGACTGTACTCTGAGAGGTTCAGGTTATTGTACCAGACTGTTCTCTGAGAGGTCCAGATTATTGTATCAGACTGTACTCTGAGAGAACCAGGTTATTGTACCAGACTGGACTCCGAGAGGCTCGGGCTATTGTACCAGACTGTACTCTGAGAGGTTCAGGTTATTGTACCAGACTGTACTCTGGGAGGTCCAGATTATTGTATCAGACTGTACTCTGAGAGATCCAGGTTATTGTACCAGACTAGACTCCGAGAGGCTCGGGCTATTGTACCAGACTGTACTCTGAGAGGTTCAGGTTATTGTACCAGACTGTACTCTGTGAGGTCCAGATTATTGTATCAGACTGTACTCTGAGAGATCCAGGTTATTGTACCAGACTGTACTCTGAGAGATCCCGGTTATTGTACCAGACTGGACTCCGAGAGGCTCAGGTTATTGTACCAGACTGTACTCTGCGAGGCTCAGCTTATTGTACCAGACAGTACTCTGAGAGGTTCAGATTATTGTATCAGACTGTACTCTGAGAGATCCAGGTTATTGTACCAGACTAGACTCCGAGAGGCTCGGGTTATTGTACCAGACCGTACTCTGAGAGGTTCATCTCTCATTACGTCCGAGTCAGATTCGAACCCTCGATATCGTTAGTTAGGCCCCTTAAACCATGTGGCCAGCAAAGCAGACACGCGCTACAAACGGTTTTAAACACTTTCACTTTTTTCTCTCTCTGAGGAAGAGGGGAGAGGTTCTGGTATAGCTTACCCTCGCTCGAGTGATGGGTCAAGGAAGGGTCGGGCGGGAGTCGGACGGCCAACTCGTGAGCTGGACCGAATAATGGATTATATCCCTAAACGACTTAATTGAATTGATCTTTTTTTCAAAAAACCCTCACCCCTTATGTTTGAGTTTATAACGCTGGAAATCTTCATCACCTTTCCAATCCCATTCTAACACTATGTTATCATGAAGCGGATATACCTCCCATTCTAACAGTATGTTATCATGAACCAGATATACCTCCCATTCTAACACTATGCTATCATGAACCAGCTATACCTTCCATTCTAGCACTATGTTATCATGAACCGGATATACCTCCCATTCTAACAGTATGTCATCATGAACCAGTTATACCTCTCATTCTAAACAGCATGTTATCATTAACAGGATATACCTCCCATTCTAACACTATGCTATCATGAACCAGCTATACCTTCCATTCTAGCACTATGTTATCATGAACCGGATATACCTCCCATTCTAACAGTATGTCATCATGAACCAGTTATACCTCTCATTCTAACAGCATGTTATCATTAACAGGATATACCTCCTATTCTAACACTATGTTATCATTAACCGAATATATCTTCCATTCTAACACTATGTTATCATGAGCCGGATATAGCTCACATTCTAACACTATGCTATCATGAACCAGCTATACCTCTCCTTCTAACACTATGTTATCATGAACCAGCTATACCTCCTATTCTAACAATGAACCGGATATACCTTCCATTCTAACACTATGTTATCATGAACCGGATATACCTCCTATTCTAACACTATGTTATCATTAACCGGATATATCTCCCATTCTAACACTATGTTATCATGAACCGGATATACCTCCCATTCTAACACAATGTTATCATTAACCGGATATACCTCTCATTCTAACAGTATGTTATCATGAACCAGATATACCTCCCATTCTAACAATGAACCGGATATACCTCCCATTCTAACACTATGTTATCATGAACCGAATATACCTTCCATTCTAACACTATGCTATCATGAACCGGATATACCTCCCATTCTAACAGTATGTTATCATGAACCGGATATACCTCCTATTCTAACACTATGTTATCATTAACCGGATATATCTCCCATTCTAACACTATGTTATCATGAACCGGATATACCTCCCATTCTAACACAATGTTATCATTAACCGGATATACCTCTCATTCTAACAGTATGTTATCATGAACCAGATATACCTCCCATTCTAACAATGAACCAGATATACCTCCCATTCTAACACTATGTTATCATTAACCGGATATACCTCCCATTCTAACACTATGTTATCATGAACCGGATATACCTCCCATTCTAACAGTATGTTATCATGAACCGGATATACCTCCTATTCTAACACTATGTTATCATGAACCAGCTATACCTCCCATTCTAACACTATGCTATCATGAACCAGCTATACCTTCCCTTTCTAACACTATGTTATCATGAACCGGATATACCTCCCATTCTAACACTATGTTATCATGAACCGAATATACCTTCCATTCTAACACTATGCTATCATGAACCGGATATACCTCCCATTCTAACAGTATGTTATCATGAACCGGATATACCTCCTATTCTAACACTATGTTATCATGAACCAGCTATACCTCCCATTCTAACACTATGCTATCATGAACCAGCTATACCTTCCCTTTCTAACACTATGTTATCATGAACCGGATATACCTCCATTCTAACACTATGTTATCATGAACCGAATATACCTTCCATTCTAACACTATGTTATCATTAACCGGATATACCTCCCATTCTAACACTATGTTGTCATGAACCAGCTATACCTCCAATCTAACACTATGTTATCATTAACCGGATATACCTCCTATTCTAACACTATGTTATCATTAACCGGATATACCTCTCATTCTAACACTATGTTATCATGAACCGGATATACCTCCCATTCTAACACAATGTTATCATTAACCGGATATACCTCTCATTCTAACACTATGTTATCATTAACTGAATATACCTCCCATTCTAACAGTATGTTATCATGAACCAGATATACCTCCCATTCTAACACTATGTCATCATTAACCGGATATACCTCCCATTCTAACACTATGTTATCATGAACCGGATATACCTCCGTTATCATTAACCGGATATACCTCCCATTCTAACACTATGTTATCATGAACCAGCTATACCTCCCATTCTAACACTATGCTATCATGAACCAGCTATACCTTCCCTTTCTAACACTATGTTATCATGAACCGAATATACCTCTCATTCTAACACTATGTTATCATTAACCGGATATACCTCCCATTCTAACACTATGTTATCATTAACCGGATATACCTCCCATTCTAACACTATGTTATCATGAACCAGCTATACCTTCCATTCTAACACTATGTTATCATGAACCGGATATACCTCCCATTCTAACAGTATGTTATCATCAACAGGGTATACCTCCCATTCTAACACTATGTTATCATTAACCGGATATACCTTCCATTCTAACACTATGTTATCATTAACCGGATATACCTCCCATTCTAACACTATGTTATCATTAACCGGATATACCTCCCATTCTAACACTATGTTATCATGAACCAGCTATACCTTCCATTCTAACACTATGTTATCGTGAACCGGATATACCTCCCTTTCTAACAGTATGTTATCATGAACCAGTTATACCTCTCATTCTAACAGCATGTCATCATTAACAGGATATACCTCCTATTCTAACACTATGTTATCATTAACCGGATATATCTTCCATTCTAACACTATGTTATCATTAACCGGATATACCTCTCCTTCTAACACTATGTTATCATTAACCGGATATACCTCCCATTCTAACACTATGTTATCATGAACCAGATATACCTCCCATTCTAACACTATGTTATCATGAACCAGATATACCTCCCATTCTAACACTATGTTATCATTAACCGGATATACCTCCCATTCTAACACTATGTTATCATGAACCGGATATACCTCCCATTCTAACAGTATGTTATCATGAACCAGCTATACCTCCCATTCTAACAATGAACCGGATATACCTCCCATTCTAACACTATGTTATCATGAACCGGATATACCTCCCATTCTAACACTATGTTATCATGAACCGAATATACCTTCCATTCTAACACTATGTTATCATTAACCGGATATACCTCCCATTCTAACACTATGTTATCATGAACCGGATATACCTCCCATTCTAACACTATGTTATCATGAACCGGATATACCTCCCATTCTAACAGATTATTGTACCAGACTGTACTCGGGCAGGCCCGGGTTATTGTACCAGACTGTACTCTGGGAAGGTCCGGGTTATTGTAGCAGACTGTACTCTGAGAGGTCCAGATTATTGTACCAGACTGTACTCGGGGAGGCTCGGATTATTGTGCCAGACTGTACTCTTGAGAGGTTCGGGTTATTGTACCAGACTGTACTCGGGGAGGCTCGGATTATTGTATCAGACTTTACTCGAGGAGGCTCGGATTACTGTATCAGACTGTACTCGGGGAGGCCTAGGTTATTGTGTCAGACTGTACTCTAGGATGTCCAGGTTATTGTACCAGACTGTTCTCCGAGAGGTCCAGATTATTGTACCAGACCGTTCTCTGAGAGATCCAGATTATTGTACAGACCGATTATTGTATCAGACTTTACTCGAGGAGGCTCGGATTACTGTATCAGACTGTACTCGGGGAGGCCTAGGTTATTGTGTCAGACTGTACTCTAGGAGGTCCAGATTATTGTACCAGATTGTACTCTAGGATGTCCAGGTTATTGTACCAGACTGTTCTCTGAGAGATCCAGATTATTGTATCAGACTGTTCTCTGAGAGATCTAGATTATTGTACCAGACTGTTCTCTGTGAGGTTAGGATTATTGTATCAGACTGTACTCTGGGAGGTTAGGATTATTGTACCAGACTGTACTCTAGGAGGTCCAGATTATTACAGTAAGGTGTAATAGATTTGCAATACATTGAAATGTCGAGGTCAAAAATTTAAGAGATTTTTTTAATTGTACATCACTTGCTTACAATGGTATAAAGATTATTAAATCATTTCCTGGAATACAAATTATTCCTTAAAAACATTGAACATCACTTGCATCAGATT
>JBCFYV010002723.1:0-29483 GCA_039000515.1 Timema cristinae | reverse complement strand
GAAATAAATAATAAACCCAAAAAAAAAAAATTTTTAAAAACAGAAAAAATTTTAAAAAACTTTGAAAATGAAAATTTTCTTAAAAAAAAAAAAATTTAAATTTTAAAAAAAAAAACAAAAAAAATTTTTCCCAATCCCTTTAATTTTTTACTTTGAAAAAAAAGGGTTAAAAAAAAACAGTCCAAACCCCAGTTATTTAATTAATTAATTATGGTTCCCTTTAAGAATTTGTCCCTTTAAAATAATATTTAAAAGAGAGAAAACACCAGGTTAAAGGGGTTTTTCCTAGACAAAGTTGAATTTAAATATAAAATTTTTTAAAAAAAAGTTAATAAAAATAAAAATTTTGCATTAAAGTTATTAATTTCAAAAAAATTTTATATCCAACCATACATTTTAATTAATGAAAAAACCACCAAGGAAAAACAATTTTTTAAACATAATATTTCAAATTATTTTAGGAACTTTAAATTACCGTTAAAAATTTCCCCCAATTTAAATTTTAAAATCCCCATGTTAAAGCCTTTTTAAATTTCCAATAAAATTTAAAATTTATATTACTTTTAACTTCAAAATTTAAATCATTTTTTTTTTCAAAAATATTTTTATTAAAGTTTAAATTTCTTCCAGAAAAAACCCCTTAAACATCCCCCTTACCTTTCCCCCTTTTAAATCACTTTTCCCTTTTAAAAACCCCAATTCCATCCCTTACATCTTTTAAAATTGAAACTTAAAAAAAGAAAAAAATGTTTGATTTGGTAACAAGAAAGAATTTTTAAGCGATCCAACAAACCCAATTTCACATTTTAAATTTTTTTGGACCCAGTAATAAAACCCCCAAGGCAAAATTTTAATCCAAAAGGTTTTTAAAAAATTATAATAACTTTAAAAAAAAATATTTTTGGGTAAAAAAAAAATTGATGAGGAAAATTTAAATAAAATTTGGGAATAATTTAACAATAAAATGTTAAACTGTGGCGATTAAAAATACACAATAACCCTTGGGCAAAAATGTAAATTTTAACTTTTTACCCAAAAAGATTAAAAAACCTAAGTAAATTCACAAAAAAAAAAAAAATTGGATAAAACTACAAATTTTAAGGTAATTTAAGGAAAGTTTATTAAATTTTTAAAGTATAAAAAGTACATTAAAGATATAGGGATTAAAATTTAAAACCCAAAATTTAAAATTTTTTGAATGTTATGTATAAATTTAACTTAGTTTTAAATTATATTAAAATTTAAAAAAACTTAAACCAATAAAATAAATTAAATAATTAAAAAAATAAAAAGGGAAAGGATAATTAAAACCCAATTTTTAAATTTGGGAATTTTTCCCCATAATTAATTAAAAAGAAAAAATTGGAAAATAATAACAAAGAAAAAATAATTAAATTTTTTAATAATAAAAGTTAAAAAAAATATGTTTAATTTAATCTAAAAAATGAAAAAAGAAGAGATTAAAAAAATTTTGGGTTTGGAACAAAAAATGAAAAAAAAAAAGAAAAAATTTTAAATTTTTAAAAAAATTATTATATTATAAAAATCAATAAAAAGAAAAAATTAAGTTAACAAAAAAATAAAATGATAAACGAAGCAGTTAAACTAATATCATAAAAATAATAAAAAACAAAAAAAAAAATGAAATAAAAAATTTTTTTAAAAAAAATAAAATAGGGAAAATATACAGGGAAAAAGACCCAAAAGAAAAACCTTAAAGGACCATAAAACGGTAAATAAAATTTATTTTTAATAATTAAATTAAATTTTTTAAAATCAAAATATAAGATTTTAAAAACCAACTAAATTAAATTTAACCAACAAAAAAAAGAAAATAAATGAAGGTCCAAGATATAAAATGCATAAAAATTGGAAAATTAATTAAAAAGAAAAAAATAAGAATAAAAAAATTTAAAAAAAAATTAAAGGAAATAATATAACTTTTTAGAAAAAAAGATAAAAATAAATTGCCGGGTTTAAATTTAAAGAAAAGGGGAAAAAGGACATAAAGCAAGAATGGGAGGATCCAAAGAAAGGAAGGAAAAAGGGGTTTTTGGGTTACCCAAACAAAAACCAAAAACCAATAAAAACAGAAGAGGACTTAAAAAATTTGAAAATTTTTTCTTGAAAAAAAAAAGGCAAAGGCCCTCAAATTTGTCCAAAAAAGGTAACCATTAAATTTGTGAAATTAAGGAACCTAATGAGTTTGGAATAAGGGCTTTTAATGTTTTAAAAAATTAAAAAAGGAAAAAATTTTTTAAATTAAATAAAAATTAATAGGAACAAACAAAAGCATTTTCTAAAAAATATTAAATTTAAATTTAAGAATTTTTTATAAATCCAGAAGGGAGTAAAAAATTTAAAAATTTCCCCCCAAAATACATTATTTGGTTAATTAAGGGAAACAGATTCAAAAATAATTTATGTTTTTCATTAAAAATATATTAGAATTTAAATTTTTAAAATCTACTTAATTTAAGAAAGTTAAAAATTAGAACCAACCTCCATCGTAAGCCAACCAACAAAATCGTTATAAGTTTAAAAAGGGTAAAAATTGAATATATATTTTTAAAAACCCTTTGTACGGTTTAAAAATAAAAATTTAATTTGAAAATAAAAATTTTAAAGGGTGATTAAGGAAAATCCCTTTATAAAAAATTTTAATATTAAATTATGAAAAAAAAAAATTTAAATATAAATTAGTTGAATAAAAAATTTAATTTGGATTTTTTATTTAAGTGTTGCGTAAATATAAATTAAAGGGAATTTTAGTGTGGGAATTTTTTTTGGTTTTTCCTCCCTTAATTTTTAATTTAAAATTACAAAAGTATAAATACCATTTTTTTGGGGAAATTTAAAAAAAAAAAACCGAATAATTAGAAAAAAAAGAATAAATTATTTTAAATATATTATATTGTTTTGGAAAAACTATTTGAATTATTTATTAAAATGGAAAATTTAAATTTGTCTAATTTAAGTATAAATGAATTTGGCGGAAATATAAAATATTTAAAAGTAGAACCAAAGTGGGTTTGTAAAAGATTTTAAAAAAGGGTTTAAACCCAATCTGGAAATTAAACAGGGAAAGAGGTGGAAAAAAAAGGGTTGGTTTAGAAAGTTAATTAAAATACCAATTAACAGACTACAGAAACTAAACCAAAATTTCCAATAAAAGGAATTAGAAAATGGAATGGAATATATAATTCTTGGAAAAAAATTTAAAAAAGTGGAAGAATATTTCAGAAATAAATTACACAAATTTTTTAACCCCACAAAATTTCTTGTTTTCTTTTTTTTAAAAAACCCCCTTTAAAAATTTAATTTTTTTAAAAAAAAAAAGGTTAAAGGGGAAAATTTTAGGGTTTTGAAAACGGGGGGGAAAAAACAAAAAAGGGGAAATTAAAGTTATTAGAAATATATAATTTTTAAAAAAAAAAAAATTTTTTAAAAAATTTAAAAAAAAAAATTTCCCCAAATGAATAAAATTTAAAAAAATTTTTAACGGGGTTTTAAAAATTTAATAAAAAAAAATATGGAATTAATTTTAATAAAAATTAAGAAAAATACTTATATAAAGAATTAAAATAAAGGGAAAAAACCAAAAATTTTAAAAAGAAAAAAATATGGCCCCGCAAAAAGGGGAGAAAGAAAATACCAAATAAAAAAAAAGAATTGTTAAATTAATTGGCGGGCCAAACCCAACCCTTTAAAAGGAAGGGTAAAAAAATTTTAAAATTTAGTTGTTTTAAATGGTTAAAAATTTACAAGAAATATTATAACATTTTAAAATTGGCTCCACTTCAAAAATCTAAATTAAAAAAAAAAAAAATATTTAATATTTTTAAGAAATTTTTTTTTTGAAAAAAAAACTAACATTTTATTTAATCCCGTTCAAAAAAAATTTTAAAATAAAGGGTTATTATTAACCTTCCTCCTATTTAATAACTTAAAATCATTCATATTTATGTTTAAAAAAACAAAAAGGCATTTAAAAACGGATTTTTACGAATTTTTGCCTAAATAACAATTTAAACGCTTAATGTTTAAAGTTTTTCTATAGTCAATCCCTTAAATATCTTTTCAGTTTTCATTCCCTTTTTCCCATATTTACCCACAATAAGTAAAATTCAAACCCAAATAATTCTTCAAAGTTTCCCAAAAAAAACCCCTTCTCAGTAAAAAAAGTTTTATTCCCAAAATTAATAAAAAATTTATAAAATAATTCACCAATAAAAAAAATTAAATAAAAAAAATAAAAATTTTTCAAAAAAAAAAAAAATTCTTTTTTTTGGGTTAATTTGTAAAAAGAAAAAGAAACTTTTTTTAAAAAATTTACTGGCCCCCCCCCTTTAAAATTTAAATTGGGTCCCCCAAAGTTTTTCATTCCCTTAAAAAAAAAACCCCCCTTTTTTTGGTCCCCCTCCCTTTTTTTTTTAATTTTTTATTTTTTAAAAATTTTTTCTTGGGAAAAATTTTTCCCCAAAATTTAAAAAAAATTTTTCTCCCCCCTTTTCCCTTTTTCTTTTTCCAAAACCCTTTTTTTTTTAGTCCTTTTTTAACTTTTAAAATTTTTTTTTTCCTTTTTAATTTTTTTAAAAAAAAATTTTAAAATTTTTTCCTTTAAAAAAAAAAGGGTTTTTTTTTCCCCCAAAATTTTTTTTTTTTAAATTTAACCCTTTTTTTTTTGGTTTTTTTTTTAAAAAAAATTTTAAAAAAAATTTTAAATTTTTTCCCCAACAAAACCCCCTTTTTTTTCCCCCCTTTGTGGGCCCAAAAGGTAAAAAAAACCTTTTTTTTTTGTTGGGGGTTTCCCCCTTTTTAAAAAAAATTTTTTTTATTTTTCTTTTTATTTAAATTTTAAAAAGTTTTTTTTTTTAAAAATTCCCCCCCCTTTGAAAACTTCCCCCAAAATTTTAAAAAGGGGGCTTAATTTTTTTAACACCTTTTTAAAATATTTTTTCCACTTAAAAAAATGGGTTTTTTAAAAAAAAAAACCCCAAAAAATTCTTTTTTTTCCCAAAAAACCATAAATTAAAAAAAAATTTTTTAACTTTGTTTTTAAACAGAAGCTTTTCTATTCTGTTAGCTGGGAATTATTATATAGAAAAAAGTTTATGTACTTATAAGACTATACCAGATGCATGGTCCTCTTCTGGTCGTATTTCAACAACATCGAGAGCAATACGCGTTTTGTTAGTACTATTATCAAATGTAAACGTCCTAGACCAATGCGTTTTAATGTTATCATCTAAAGTACTTCAAATGCGCAATAAATATGATTCCAAAAAAAGTTTTCACCTTAAATTCTACAAGAAAATATTGAAAATTAAAATGTGTTTTTATGATTTATGGTGAACCAAGAGGAAGAGTTTTGCGTGATTATAATGGGTAAATGTATACCGGAGTTAAATGCAAATGCCCTAATATAAGGAAATTAAGTGTTAAGAAACAAATATTAGATAATATATAGAAAAGAATAAATAAAATAAGCTATCTTGAGATGCACAAGACAAAATGCCCCTCCTCGAACCAAGGTCAAATGAGTCCACAGGGCTAAGTTGCTCAGATGTAAAACGTGCAGTTGGAGCTCATGTGTGTGTAGAAAGTTAGTTCGTTGTTGGGTTTAACGTGTCTCGCTTTATATCATATTTCTGAGCATCATATGATATTGGTAAGTAGCTGAAACTTTCAATAGGGCATTATGTATTTTTCAGTTAGTATATTTCTCTCTGTAGAAATAACTCTGGAGCAACGCCATAGTTTGATAGTGATGTAGTGGATGGGCAAGTATGTACTGTTGTCCCGGCGCATACACCATATTCTAGTCAAATATGGGGTGTGCCATCTCTCCTGACCCAGTTTGGAGAGATGGCGCATTGTTGGTTAGGAGAGATGGCACACCCAAATATCAAAATGTCGTAACTGAGCAGGTATAGGCCTGACAAGGGATCACCTAAAATGGGGCCAGTGAAAAATATAAATATAGAGACGTTTGTATACTCTAAGGATTTATGTGCTATATGTTCAGAACTGATCCAATAGTGCAAACATCTATAGAGGGAAACCACCCGCGCTCCTGTCAGAAGAGGACCTGGGAGAGCTGCGCAGCTGTGTCAATAGAAAGCTCTCTCTTTTGAGGCAGAGCAAGTAAACAAGTTCAATATACCAATGACAACTTAAGTAAAGCAGAATTGAAAGAGAACAAACTTTTACAAAGCAAAAACTTTGGGCATCTCAAGAGCTTGAATTGATGCAGAATAGAAGCAAGTTAGCCACAAAAAAAAGCTTCAGGGGTGGTTTTGAACCTATCTAGAAAAGATGTGCGTACACTGGCTGTATGATTGGGCAGATCCTTTAAAAATACAACACAACTTTCAACAAAGACAGTAGGGATGGCAGTGACGTTTGGTTGGCGCTTCTTTTATGCGCACGCTACCAACCAGAGCGTTCTGATGAGAAAAAGCTGAAGGTATCAGTAAGGCAAAGACAGAAGTATGAACAGAGAAGAAAGTTAAACATTACTTTGGTCTTTGACGACAATTATGTGAACACAATATAATGGATAAACCGGGAAACATATGGATAAGCAGAGATGAAATTGGGACCAAATAGCTAAATAAAGCGCGGCCTGGCCATGGTTATTGCCGCTAAGTAGGCAGCAAGGATGTTCATGTGGTAACATCAGCCGAGAAAGGGGAAACAATGTAACGGTGTTTGCTTGCAGCAGTTGCAGAGGGGCATTTGTTGCCGAACCCCTACTGCTGTTTAAAGGCACTGACAAAAGCTCATTATGGAAAAGGGGCACCACACTGGCACTCCAGATAAAAATGAGAAAACTATAGAAATTACTACATGAGATACGAATTTATTACATCGGACTAGGGGCTCACAGGTCATATTTAAGTTCCTTCTTAAGAGCCAAGAGGGAAAAATTTGATAATTTAGATGTCATATCCGCCACATGGAACTCTGACACAGTTACTTCAATTGCAATCAGACAGTGAAAATTGTAATTTTGTGACTTCCTAGCCACACAACAGTAATCACTACCTGCAGCCTTTGGACCGAGTAGATCTTCAAACTCTTGTAAAATGTATTTCAAAAGGATGGCTTGTTGCAAAAATGATGAGTCTAAGAAACAAGGCTACAAGAGATGATTAGTGGCTGAGTTGTTATGCGAATTGCTTGGGGCGCTGGGCCACCACTCAAATGGGATCATTCCTACCTAGCGGAACAGGACTATATCCTTTGGGACAATGCAACGCTATCACAGAACATGCTTATCTGCTATCTGCGACAAAACTCCCTATGAATACTGACACCAATTGTGCCCCTGTTAACTGTCGCGGAAAGAAACGAAACGGCTTTAACGCCAAAACCAGTAATACGCGACCTGCAGGAGCTTTTGCTTCAATACCAGTAACGTCACTTCACCTCATACAACTACTACTTTCACCACTAACCTGCTGAGAGTTGCATCTACACGTCCAGTAGCACACTCCCCTGTAAACCAGCATCCATTTCAAGACTTCGACTAAGCACAGCAGTTGCTTCTAGCACCCAGATACACACTCCCCTTAACCAGCATCTTCAAGCTCAACTAGACACTGCAAGTTGCTTCTACAGACCAGTAACACACTCCCCTAAACCAACATCGCTTCAAGCACCAACTAACCACTGAAGTTCACCTACTGGATACAATACCATTAGACGCAGCGCCGTAGCCACTAAATAGAAGCTCTGATGAAATAATATCACCAATTTCCAAGCAGAATTAAAAACAACAAATACGGCATCTCTTCTTTGCACAACATTTTTTTAAGCATTTTTACATTTCATAGCCATTCTCCTACCCTTCCGTGCCAAACTCACCTACCTGTAGGAGAATGGAAGGGGGTTTTAGCCTTTGAGAATTTTCCCTCATCAAGCTATAAAATACATTTTTTTGCTCTTATTAAGGGTTCATGAAGGTAACAAGACATCCCAATTTAATTTATATTTTTTATTGAGTGCCACCCTTTTAATAAAAAATATTTTTTTTTGAATTTTCTTGAATTGGGGTTGCCATCTCTCCCGAGTTACCTATTATTAAAAAATGATGATTTGGAAAAATATCAATCTACCGAGAAAGCTTTTAAAAAATTTAAAAGATTTCAAGAGAGGGACACACGGAACTATCACAAACCATATGAAATATTTTAAAAATCCATTTTGTAAACGTTGTGTTTTTAAGCTGAATTAAAAAATAATTGTTTGTCTTGCAATAAAAGAAATATCAACAAATTTAAAACTTCTGAAATGATTTTGACTAATAAATACTTCTTAATTATTAATCAAAGATGTAATCATAAGTATTTTTTTAACCCTTCCTGTAGCTGGCTTTACTTGAATAAAAATTTTTAATTTTACTAAACCACAAATACATCAAAACAAAACTTCTTGAATATCTGGTGATATACAAAACTGTCAATTAAAGTAAAAAAACTAGATTGGTCAAAACTAGTTATATAAAATAAAATTAACTTTGTTTGTGTTAAACAAAGCATATTTTTAACAAAACAAAAAAAAAAATCAATTACATTAAGTCACTATGTGTTTAAAAAATGTTTTGATTACTGATTATATTAATTTTTGGTGATATTGTGCTTTATATATTTATGATTCCCGGGAATATTAATTCTTTTCAAGAAAATAATGTTTTTTTTTATGGTTCACGATACAGTGTTTTTAAATGTTAAAATGAAACATAATTTTGAATATTTCTACTACTTGCGAAGAAAACCATGGTTGAAATAAAGAAAAGAGAAAATTTGTTTAAGATTTTCCGGCATAAAAGAATTCAAATATATTTTTCAAAGAATCGAGAGAGAAGAAATTCCACAACCACATAACCGTTTTTTTTTTAGGAGAAAGAAAGAAAGAGCATGGTGACCCAAAATGCGACTTTAAAACCAGATATAACCAATTAGTTAGCATTGACCCCTTTGAGAGCACTCAAACAAAAAAACAAAAATCACGTTATAGTTTAAAGGGCAAAAGATAGCAGTAACAGATATAATAAATTAGTTTTTCACAAATAATATTAATCCATTAAATTTTTTGAATTAAGTTTAAAAAAAATGGTATATTATTATAGCGACCCCCCCTCTTACTACCCGTTCGGGTATACGCACTACGCAAGTGTAAATGGAAAGGTATTGGAGATGAAAAAAGGACCTCAGTTTAACGTGGAATCCGAACCACGTTGCGACCCGTGGGATTCAACACATTTTTACAAGATGTTGCCAGAAGTGTAAGGAAGGGTTTTTGGGAAATCAATAAATCTGTGGCCGGACCGAGGATTGGAACCCCGCCGCCAGGCACAAAAATCTGACATTCTTACCCCTAACCAACCAGGGTTGCCTGAAAATAATGTAATTTAAAATAATTTAATTTTTTTTTGGGGATTAAATATTAATTGTGTGTAAAAAGAAATCCATTTTGGAATGAACACAACAAGGTGAATCATCTTATTATCGAAATTACAAAATATTTTAAAGCTAATATTACTCTCTAACACTGCCCATTTAAGAGACCACTTTTTCTATATTTGAATCTGCGAATGAGTCAAAACAGGGGGGATAATATTTATGGGTGTAAAAGATTACCCTTCAAGGTCTTTGGAACCTTTTCCCTGCCCTTTTTATTTTCAATTTAAATTGCCTTAACTATAATAACCAAAATACAGATATGTGGGCGCTAGTTTAAAGGGCCACATTTTTCTATACGCTTGGGATCTGCGGACTAGCACACATGGTGGGAAAATATTTTCTACATATATAAGACGCCCTCTACATAATGGGGATCCCGGTAAGCCGTTATTTTGGATACTAGCCTTAAATCAAAAAATGGCTCGAAATTACAGGGAATGGAAGGGCTAAAAAATAAAAGAGTTATAAAAAAATATTTTTTATAATTTTAAGTATACCTTTCCTATTGTTTTAATTTCGGCCCAAAACATATATTTTTAAAAATAATTTATTATTATATTATCTTTTTATTATTATTATTATTATTATTTATTATTATTATTAGCACCACGCCCTTACTACCCCGTTCGGTTGTACGCACTTACGTTTACTTAATGTTAGGGGAATTGTGAGGCGAAATGGAGGACTTAAATTTAACGTGGGATCCAAAACCCACGGTGGAGGGAAATCCCCCACATTTCCATAAAGTTTGTTTAAATCAAACTTTGTCAGAGGTGAAGGGGGGGTTTGTAATCAGATAAATGTGTGTCGGGACGCAGGGGAAATAGAACCCGGTTCCGATTCCAGAAAATTTTTCCGACACATTACCCCCAAAACCACCAGTCAACTCTACAATTCTCAAATGAATTAAAAAAAAAATAAAACACAAAGTTTGCTAAAATTTAAAAATTTTTGAAATTGTAAATTTAAAGATTTTTTATTGGTTAGTCACGTTTAATAATTAAATTCGATCAAAAATCACACAAGCCTTTCCAGAAAAGAATTCAAAATTTTTTTTAAGGAAATACCCGGTTTGGGAAACTAAAATTCCAAAATTCGCCTATACCATACAGTAATATAGCCTACATTTCATCAAGAAGAGAGGGACGAGGAAGGTAGATGTTTATAGGGGGCAAAGTATGTTTAAAAACAAGGAAAAATTAGTTCTTACATTGGGTCAGGGCTAAAACCTTTGAACTCTTTTCCCTTTTTTAGGTAAATTGACTAAAAAAGGGTTTTTGTTTTCCGAGCCATTATGTATGCTATAATAGATGTCTTTTACTTTAAAAAAAAACCCTTATATAAGGGCAAATCACTGTTATAATTAATTATCCCCCCAAACCTGCCTGATTTCCACACATGATTTTTGTAAAATATCGAAAACAAAAGGTCCATAATAAACAGTTGCACAGTCTTCATCCTTGGCGTCTAGAAGGAGTCTCATTGCAGCGAAAAAAGGCTTAAAGATGGTTTTGGGCTCGATGTCCAAACTTAACTAGCTAGGATCACTACTGGTGAGTGACCTGTGACTGATCCCAACATGACCTTTACCTGTGGGGTGGGGGTCGATAATAATAGCAGTTTCATATTTTGTCGGATGACCAGCAAAGAACTTTGAGCGTGTTTTAAAAAAAACGAGTGGATTTTTGTCGTTTTGGGATTGCAAATATTGCCCTAAAATGTATTCGAAAAATTTTTTTTGGGAAATGTATATTATTGTAATAAGCTCTCCCTTTGACTTAAGTTAAAGTTGATCATAAATGGGTATCATTTTTAACATAGATTTCTAAGTTTTGCTGTTAATTTGGGTAACCAAATAAAATATTTTCCCCTTCACGCTACGGTGTATGTTTTTAATATACCCTCTACCAGCTCTCTATCTATTTTTTTGGGTTGCACAAAGCCACTTAAGTAAGATGTTAAACTGCTGTTATTTTTTAAACCCAAAAAAAATTTTTATTACCGATCTAAAAAATACACAAAATAGGTTTCCAAGGAAATGGGACACAAATAAAGATTGTACAGATGAGTCACTACCCAACAAAAGAAAAACCCTGTAAAAAATTTGCTATGAATATTTTGGGTTTTTTGTTTAGGTCACTATTTTTATTTGGCACCTGAAAACCCCAAAGCCCTTTTAAAAAGAGTGTTCGTTTGTCAAAATCTTTTAGCCATTTCCTCATAAGTTCATTACGGAAACGGCTTATCAATTATATATAAAATTAGATATTGACTAAGAGAAGAATACATCATTTAGGGATACTGTATTATATTATTATATTAATTTGTTATTATTAAAATTATTATTATATATTAATAATAATATTTTTTATTTCTATTATTAGCACCGTGTCTTAATACCCGTTCGGGTTAGACGTTCTAAACGCTAATTGTTTTAATGGAAGGGTGAATTGAGATGAATGAAGGACCTACAGTTTAATGGGGGGATCCGAACCACGGTGGAGACCTGTATTCCCCCACTTTCACGAGTTGGATTAATATAGTTTTTGCAGAGGTGAAAATCAAGGAAGGGGTGATAAAAAGATAAATCTGTGCCGGGCCCAAAAGGATTGAACCCCGGGACCCTAAACAGAGGGATATTATTCCAGTTGAGAAGGTTTTAGCAGAACTTTCGATGTACAACTTTCTTCAAATTTGTGAACTCCCCATTTACGTGGAAGGAATTAAAACCATTTAAACCACCCCCCCCCCCCAATCCACCCGACCGAGATTTAAAACCTCGATCTCCCGTCCTCAGCATCGAGCCCCAACACGACAACCTTGAGTTTAAAGCGAGTTTTCTCGAAACCATTTAATTTATTTCGCGACCTGCACTTGCCATTAGATTAAATAATAAAACAAGAAAAAGGACCTCTGAAGGTAAAATACTCGAAAGGCAAACTAAACAGTTATTCCTAGAAAAAATATAAAAAGGGTCAAAATTTAAATAAAAAATATTTGTTCTCGATTATATTAAGTTTTTAATACAATAATGTAAATTATATTTCATTGTCATTTAAAAAAAACAATTCAATATATTGATATGTGTTGCTATTTTCAAAATAGTTTCAATTAAATTCAATAAATTGATTTTTAGAAAAATAAAAATTACGACAGGGGCACTTCTAATATAAGGGGGAAAATTTTAAAAGTTACTTCACTTTACGCTTACTTCTCAAAATTATCGGCGTAAGGAGAAATCACGTCTTTCCCAACATGTGAACCCCCAACCAAAACATTCAAAACTAAAGTCCTTTAAATAAATTTCATATTAAAATTAAACTTTCAAAAGGGCGGGGTCTAAATTATTTTTCGCCCTGTATAATAAAGGGATTGGTAAACGTATCACACTCGACAAAACCTTTCCCATCCCTTACAACATCTTTGGTACAAAACGGAACTGGGGGATAAACCCATACAGAAAAAATGGGTTGAGTTGGCGTAGAGAAAAAATAAACTACAAAAGTAACAAGGGGGAAGGGAGGTGTAGGTGTGGGGTCTGGGGGGGGGTGTTTTGGGGGAAAAAAAAAGGGTTTTTTCCCATGTTTCCGAAATCTCCCCCCAAAAAAAGAAACTGGGAGCTGTCAAACCTTTTTAAAAACCAAATAATTTTGAATAAAAGGTTGCCACTATGTGCACGGGTTTTGCGTAGGTCAATTTAAGAAAATAAGAAGGGCCCAAATCTCTTGGCGCATCTAGCAGTTGATGTAAATCTAAAAAATTTAAAAAAATTTGGCAATGTTTTTAAATTTTAAGGGCTCATATTTTTCGATCAAAAATCATCCTTATAAATAAATTATTTCTGGAGTAACTTTTTCGGCAACGGGTTTTAAAAGACCCTTCCCCATTGGGAAAAGAAAATAAACCTGTCCCAAAAAGGATGTTTGGGAAGGGCGAGGAAGAAGTGTCCAAAGAGTAACTTCTTCTACCGCACAGCCTCGACCCCTCTCTTCTCCCGAAAATATGTTAATACTCACTAACAATAATTGCAAGAGAGAGGGGGGAAAAATAAATTCTAATCTATATTTCACCTTTCTATAACCAATATAGCGTCTTAAAAGTAATACTCTTTGTGTGGTCGTAATAGCGAACAATCGATAATTTCTAATACTGGAAATAGACATGGAACCCAAAGGCGGATAAAATATTTTTATTTTTTTTTAGCTTTTTAAACCATTATTTTGTTCAAAAAAATTCCAAAAATTAAAGAACAATTATGTTTTTTTAAATCACATTATCCTTATAAATCCAATATGAAATGTTTTAATAAGGACAAAATTATCATCTTAGTAAATTAAATCTTAGTAAATTTGTACACACTCCAAAATTTCACGGCAACAAGGTGGGAACCACTGGTTATAGCCTATACTTTGGAAAATTATTTTAATGTGTTAGGTTTTTAAAAGGTGGATTAAGAGGAAATGTACCTTCTTTTGCGTGGAGGGAAAAGTGGAAACCCTTTAAAAAAAAAACACCTTCACTACACCCAACTTGATTTGAGGCCTAATTTTCCCAAATTTCCCGCAGTTATATAAATTACAAAAGTGATGTCTAGACCATGGGGCCACCGAGGCGGATAAAGACCAATTTCTAATATGTAAAAAAAAACAACATATAAATAAATTCCCTTTTACTTGTTTACACAAGTTTCCAACATTTTGGGGAAAAAGGTAGTCAAAAACGTATTGAACTAAAAATCAACATACTTCATTAATGATTGGCTCAACGTTTGGCACCGTTTAACCAACAAAAGATCACACAGGACTCATAATTTGTAAGACAATTGTTTATAAAAAGATTTTTATTTTATTCTTTTCTCGTTGTGCTTACTACTCAAAAAATTTTTAAAATTCTAAATAAAACGGGCATCCATAAAAATAATTAGATCTTTTTTAGTTTAGTTGAAAGTTAGCTTTCCCAAAACAAGTGAAATAAAAATATTTCAAATTCTGAAGACCACAAAAAGGGGAAAAAGAAAGATTGTAAAAAGTTTTTTTACCAATCAAATTTCGATAACTGTATTTTTATGACTAAGCACTTTTATAAAGTGTTTTTTACTCACTATCTCCTTCCTAACTTTTTAAAAACTCTTACCTCAGGTTGTTTTCGATCTTTCTCATAAGCTGATAAAAGTACGCAGACCTACAATGCCAACATTAGTCATTAAAAACAGCTCCCATGGGAAAATAAATAACCACAAAAATTTTGGTAGTGTTTAACGAAACTCCCACCATTATACAAACATGCACTACACCCATTTTTAACTAAAGAGTTGATTATAAAATGTTCACTTATGATTTCAAAAAGCAGTAATTTTTAAACCCACCATCTGATGGGTTTCCTCTATGATGGTGTGGTTTTTAACGGTCCTGTACAAAAAAGCAAAAAAACCCGTAGTGGGGACCTACAAATTCCCTTTGGATGAAACCTTTGGAACAAACTATAAGATTTAAAATCCCTTTATTAAATAACGTTTAAAGTTGTATAATCTCTCGTTCAGGTTTGTATAAAACCTAATTTTTTATTTCGCGTCCCCAAAACCCTGGTGGATTAAATCTCATTTTTTCATCTATTAGTGGTTTGGGAAAATGTAGATGAAAAGGTTTGCATCCAGGCCGGGAGTGTACAAGAGTGTTTTCCATCAATCGTTTTCCACACTCCCTCACAAAAATGAACACACGTTCTTTACCTACATCAAAATTCTACATTAATCATCTCTACCGGCACAAGCGTTATGGGCTTATGTTATCCTCCGGCAGGGACTTAGCCAGGGGAGGACTTGGTTTGGCCCGGGGTGGCCCGGCCCGCCCCTCCCCAGAAGACTCGGTTCACATTGTTAGCCCCCCCCAAAAAGGCTGCTAGGGTTTGCTATTAACAGTTACTTAAGTCTGCTATTATTTTATTTTGAAAATTTTACTTATGTTCTTGGTTTTTTTAAAGGTTTTGATAAAAAAAAATAAAAAGCATCGTCCCAAATTGGGTTCCACGAGGTTAAAATTAAGGGATGAGTCTCCCGCGAAAACATATTTAAAAATAACACATAAAAATATTGTAGGTACGAATATTTTTATCTGCGGACGAAAACCATTATTTGGATCAGTTTGGTTTTACTGGCACATTTTATGTACTAAAAATGCTTGTGTAATTAACATTTAATTAAAAGTAAACCTAATTTCTTTCCCCTGCAGTTACGTATACAAAGAGGTTTTTTTTATTTATAGGTTAGTAAAAGGGGGACAAAGCGTGGTAGTTGCCTTTCCACCTTGAAACATATTAACTTTAAATTTGAAGGACTTTTGGGGCCCCTTTTTCCCCAAACACTTTTTTGTCTGTGGCGATCTAATTTGTTTACTTTTTGTATCTGGTTTAGTTGGTCACAACTTTTGGTTTGATAATCGCTTTTGTTCTAAATTTAATAATGGGTTTTAACACCCTTTAATTTGTTTGTGTAGGGTCAAAGCCCAGAAGGTTGTTTATAAATTAGTTTAGGGACTGGGGTTAGAGTTACCTTGTTGTGTGTGAACACACAGTTTGAGGTATGATTTAGTGGTAGGCAAAGTGCATTTTGAAACACGGAAAGGGGGCTTTGTTAGAGCTTGCTAAAACAACCCTTTTCTACAAGGGCTGTTGTGTCCAACATGTGTACATTTTGTTGTAATAGGGTATTAAATTTTGATTGTAAGTGATATGTTTTAAATGGGGAGGGGTTAATAGGAATGCTATGGGAAGGAGATTTATTATTCAGATAATTTCTATGACAATTGTTTTGCAGTTCTTTCATGTAAAATGGGTTTTTTAAATAACTTGACATTTATTTTTTGATTAGGTTTTGCAAGCCAAACTATTTGTATTTGAAATTTTGTTAAGGGAGAAGAATTAAGAAATTATTTAGAAGATTATAACTTATAGGGCCCAAGGGCACAGAGAAGGTAAACAACAGAGCCACGCCCATAGGTTAAAAATTTTGCACTATCCTTTTCGAGGCTTTACTCCCCCAACATTGGGATCGCTAAGTGTGCGATTTCCCCAGTGACTACACGCAATCAAGTGAGCATTTTTGAAAAGGGCTCACTTTAAAATCGAATGATTTCCTTGTCCCGTGGCCAAAAAGGGCTTTAAAGGACACGATTTAAAACGTTTAACGTGCCTTAAATGTATTTTGGTGCATTTTTCTAGGCTAACAATAAAGGGTTTTTGTTTAAGTTCAGTAAAGTTGGCAAATAAATGGGGGATGCGATTATACCAGGGTATCAAGAATGGACCACAACAGGGGAACTGTGGGTAATAAATTTGATAATCCCTAAGTAGTTGATAAATAAATAGAATGTTTGATACCTCACGTTTTGGGGAAAAGACCTAGGGCCGACCAAGTATGATATGTAGCGACGATATGTGATGTTTGGATGTTGGACAGCGATGAGCAGGAAGGCTGACTACCGTTTTGGGCCCGTAAATATAATTGATTACTTTAAAATGATTCTTAAAAATAAGACGAACATGGAAGAAACTATTGAACAAAAATTGTGTATTATGTTTGTAAATTTCAACGATATATTGTGAGTCCCAACCCTTTTGTATTTGGAAATTGCCCAAAAGAATAATTAAAAATTTCTATATTTTCTTAGAATCACGTAGGAAACAGAATTTTAACTTTGGTTAAAGCTGCCCAAACGAGATTACGGAAGAAACTTTTATGATTTTTAATAATCCCTAGTTTTATTATTACTATTATTTATTAGTATTTCTTAAAATCATTAAAAAATAAATTATTAGTTGTGGTTTTGTGAATATAACTTTTTTTATATGCACATTGTGGGGTTTTTATTAATGGCCCCCTTTGGCGGCAGGTTAGTTTTGGGTTGCTGTATACCCTGGGAAAATTAACATTTAAAGGGTGGTTCCCTGGAAAATCTTACATTTTTGGAAAAAAAAATTTAAGTTTAGAAAAAACAAAAAAAAATTTTAGATTTATTATTACACTAATCTTGCACTATTTTATAACTTACCTTATATTTTTGCATTCCAATTTCATCGTTAAATTTTTTTTTTGGGCCTATTTTAAATTTATTAACATTTCTTCTCGGGATCCATCTTGAATAGGTAATAGTTCGCATCCCCCCCAACACGAGCGTTTTGCCAGGCGAACATGTCTGCCAGGGCAAATTGTAGAATAAAAAGGGGAAGATGAATATATTTTTTTTTAAATTTTATTATTATTATTTCTGGCGAGTATTTTTTGTCATGGGGAGGGAGGCAAATAATTTTTTTTGTATTGTTTTATTTAATATAATTTTGTTATTGTTAAATTTAAGCGTTATCCCAAAGTTTTGTACTTGGTATAAAAAGGCTAGTTTAGGATGTCTAGGATTTTTTTTGCTGGAATATTACCACCATTTTGGGAAAACTTATGGTAATTTGGGGAAAGGACCCCCTCGGAAAGAGGGATTTGGTGGGAGGATTCCGGAGAGGAACTTTGGGGGTTTTTAAGTTTTGGGGGTGAGGGGACGTGCTGTTTTTCAGTCCGTCGCCATCCAAGGAAATTACACATATTTTTAAACTAATTATTGCCAGATTAAGAAGGTGCAGCCCAAAGAAAAAGCTGGAAAAAAGGCTTAATTTGAATGTTTTATTTTTGGGGTTTTTTACACATTGGCCAAAATAATAATTTATTTTTTCACGCGAGTGTAAGCGGGGTGTTTGGATACCATTTGGAGATTCGATAGCTCCCACAAAAAACTTAAATGGTGGGCCGGGTCCTTTTCAGGATAGACTTCATTATTTTTTGTTCTTGTAACATGTATTTGCTCCTAGAATTTGTAAAGAAAATTCTCGGATCTTTCCCAGGAAAATAAGTTGTTAGTTGGTCCCGTGACCAGGTAGATAAAGGAATCAACGGCAAGCGCTCCCCAAGGGGATATGACTCGTCAAATTTAAATTGCAAAATACCACTTTTGAATTTGAAATTTTTTATGACAAAGTTTTTTATGCAAGTGTAATTTTGTACAGGTATGTTTATTTCGTGGCCTTGAAGCTAAAGCTGTGGTAGTACATTAACAAGTACAATTTTATTATTTTAATTTTTATTTTGTAAATGTACCAAAAGTTCATGGAGGAAACGTCGGAGCTGGTTGGATGGGTTCGATTAACTGTTTAAATTGTCTATAAATTTTATGGTCATACCAAATTCCTTCCACATGCACCCAGTAGAAAGTTTCCCCAAACCATTAAGAATAATTAATATTAGTCCTAGGTATTTTTCTTAGGTAATATTCTCGACTATTTTGAGGGGAACTTCAGGTTAGTGAGCAAAAAATTTTTAAACCCCCTTGGTCACAAAAATCTACAACTCTGGGAAGAAAAGGGGGAAAGGGGTATTCCCTTAATAGACATATTCCACATTTTTAACTTTTTTTACTACATAAACATTCCTTATATAATTTATTTAGTTCTAAAAACATAATATTAACGTGTAATATTCAAAAATTTCCCATATTAAATAATTGTAACTATGACGTAAATACCCCCGCAATGGCATATTGTGGTATATCATTACTTAAATCGAAAGTCATCTACCCCCCAGAACTACTCAGAGTGCTTTTCTCTATAAATTTTAATTGTTTATTGCAATTATACCGTCGCATAGCAATATAATAAATTAAGTTTGGGGTCTTTTCGGAGCACCATTAAAGATGTCAATTTGTGAAAATTTTGACAAGAAATTCAGATAAATTTATTTTTAAACCAAAAGAGCCAAGGATGTTTTTGGGGAAATTTTGCGGAGGGCTTTGGCGGGTGTTTCCCTGGAAGCGTTTTTGGGATATCCCCCGGGCCCCGCCTGGTTCGCCGAGATTTACGCCCCGGTAAGTCCAAAACTTGCATCAAATAAGTTTATTTAGATTTTTTACATCAAATTTTTGCTACACAAAATAAAATTCTCTGTTTAAATTTCTATTAAATCACGTTGTTACAAAATTCAATGTTATCTGAACATAGTATAAATCAAAAAAATTTAAACAGACAAAAAATATTTCTATTTATTTAAATTTTAAATTTATTTACAATTAAATTTTTATTTTTTTTATTTGAAGTAAATGCAAAATTTTGGCCTGGGAAATTTTCACACTAAGAAAAGTTTTGCCAGATTAATAAGAAAGAGATACTATTGTCATCTCAAATAAATATTAGAAATGAAATAGACGTAGAAACACTTAAATGTGGCAGTACTCGAAAGTAAATAAGTAATTTGTTTTTTAAAGAGAGATTGTGCTGTAGATATGTCAAAAGCAAAATTTAAATAAATGACAAATATGAGGTGTACAAAATGCTAGGGCAAGATAGGTGTATAATATTATAGTCATATCGATAGGTTTAAATAACACAAACTATGTTGTCTGTATTTACAATCCCATGACGTAATTACTAATAAACAATGTTGTTTTTATTTACATTACAATCAGTTGTTAATGACACAAATTTGTTGTCTATATTATACTATTCCCAAATCAGTTTTTAATTTCCAGACAATTTTTGTCTGTATTTTCATTACATCAGTTGTTACTCTACCAGACAATATTGTATGTATTTACATTAATATCAGTTGTTATGGGGACACAGAAAATTTATTGTCTCAAATTAAATTTCCCATCAATTTTTTTTTAAAACAACACACATTGTCGTCTCTATTTAACATTACCATAAGTTTGCTACAAACTCACAAAACAATTTTGTCTGTATTTACATTACGCATGAGGTTACTAGCTCCCTAAAAAAATGTTGTTTGTATTTACGTCCCCATTAGATTGTTACTACACACAAACAGTGTTGTCTGTATTTACTTTAACATCATTTTAAAAAACCATTAAACAATGTTTTTCTGGAATTTTCCTTGCCATCAGTGTTAATTTTACAGACAATGTTTATCTTAACTACATTAGTCCACCAAGTTGTTAATACACATACAAAGTTGCCTTTATTTACAATAACCATAAATTGTTTCTACCGCTGACAAAGTTGACTGTATTTACATTACCATAAGTGTTACTAACTCACAAAATGTTGTCTGTATTTACATTACCACCAAAATTTGTTACTACACAGACAATATTGTCTTTATTTACATTACCAGATAAATTGCTGACGGGCTCACACAATGTTGTCCTGGTATTTACATTACAATAATTGTTTTCTACTGACACACAATGTGTCCCGTATTTACATTATCATCAAATTTTTACAAAAGACAGAAAATGTTATATGTTTTTACATTTCCACATTATTAAATACAAAATAAAATGTTATCCGTATTAAACATTACCACTGAACCTTACCATCATTGTTTACCTACAAAAGACAATGTTTTCTGTATTAACATTACCATTACCATTCAGTTGGGTTTCTACATCAGAAATGTTGGTTTTTTTTTTACGCTACCATCAAATAGTTCATACCTTTACCAACAATGTTATCTGTATTTACTTGCCCATCCCAAACTTTTCTCACAGACCCAAAGTTGTCTTTATTTACATTACCATAAGTTGTTATACTAACTCACACAATTTCTGTCTGTATTTACATTACATAAGTTGTTTACACACATCAAATGTTATATGTATTTACATTACCATCATTGTTACAAACAGAAAATTTTTTTCTTATTTACATTACCATCCAGAAGTTACTACACAGACAATTTTGGCTGTATTTATATTACCATAAAGTTGTTACTGACTCACACAATGTTGTCTTATTACATTATCATCAAGTTGTTTTCTAAACAGGAAAATGGTTTTCTTTATTTACATTACCATCAGTTTTTTATTAAACAACAATGTTATCTGTATTAACATTACCATTACCATTACCAAGTTGTAACTACACAGACAATGTTGTCTGTATTAACATTTCCAAATTTCCCCTCAGTTTGTTACTACACAGAAATGTGGTTTTTTTTTACGCCCCCAAGGGGGCCCGCCCCACCATCAATAGTTACTAACCCCTGGTAAGACAAATGTTATCTGTATTTTAGCAAAATTTTTCCATCCAATAGGTTAATACACAACAATTTGTTTTATTTACAAATTTACCAAAATTGTTAACTCTACCACAATATTAGCGTATTTTCATTTAAACATTAGAAATTTTAATCACAACAATTTCTGTAATTTTACATTACCCCAAATTGTATTACTCTACCCGACAATTTTTATATGTTTATTTTTTAAAAATTACCATCAGATTGTTGACTAAAACAGAAAAAATTTTTTATTTGTCTTTAAATTTAACATTTAACAGACAAAAAATTACTTCCCAGAAATTTTTCTTATTTTACATTATCCATCAAATTTTAACTAAACATGTACGCAACTATCAGGTGAGAAATTAACCCCCAAAAGTGAATGTGTTCTCTTATATATTGAGTGAAGGTTTACTCCACACCTTTTTTTAATAGAAAATTTCCCGTATCACAGGTCATTCCTACCTCGACCTGCCTTCCTTTGGCCTCTGCCTCCTATTTGAATAAAATTTAAAACAATTGATCCTACCATCAAGATTGGGCAAAGCCTCACTTCCGCTTGGCTGACCTGAAACAAACATACCCCTGGGAGCTGTCTTGGGCGTGGGCCGTGCCGACGATGTGTCTTGGGCGGGTTAGCCAGCTCAATCACCGGACTGAAACCAATAAAAGATTTCCCCTTTAAAGTTGGGGTTTTTGAAAAGACAAATATTTTTCACAAACCTTTTGCCACGATCTTGCTGCAAACCGGAGGCAGAAATCACAGCCTTCGTTGAGTTCGGTCACCAGCCGACACACTAAACAAAGTGTGCGAAGCGTTTCTTCTGCCGTGTTAATTGAGGAAAACATAATGAGTCATTTTAAACTACAAAAAAGCTTCCAGGGATTCTGTATCGACTAGAAAATGTTTCCCAGTTAATCGGGGCACCCTTTCCTTTCTTATAACTTTTCAAAGTGTAAATATAATTTTTTGCTCACCTCTATAATTCTTAGCTATTAAGAAACATTGTTTTTTTATTTAAATTAATTTGCTATAAATCGATCATGTTTGAAATAATTAAGCTTTTTTATAATGACATAAAAAATGTGTTTTTGCCTTAATGGGGTTTGTTTTTGTTTGTTTTCCCTCGCCCTACTATATTTGATTCTAATTTCTTCATTTATTTTATTTTAAAAAGGTCATTAATATTCAATTATATATGTGAGTAATATAATATAATAGTAGTATTATTATATATATATTTGTTAATTCTATACAAATGAGTTCTTATTAGGCCTACTTAAGTATTACAATGTCATTCTTTATTATTAAGGGATTAAGTGTTAGAAAAGGCACTGGTCCTAAAGTAATGCATACATCACAGTAAGCTTACAGAGTAAGGTGTTGGCCTGTGGTGGTGTACAAGCATAATAAAAATGTCAAAACTCAGATCAATAGGCTTGCGAAAGTTTCAAGAATGGCTCTAATGTTGATGTAGAAACTAAGAAAGTCTTAAAAAATCATTACGTCCATGTATTAGCTACCAAAAGAGTTAGAAGAAGAAAAATGCTTATTGATTAATTGGGTATCAGTTGAACCTATTATTGAGACTAAATAAAAAAAAATTAAAGTTGTGTTTAAGTTGCTTAAAAATAGAACTTTCTGACCATAGCATAGACATGGTAAATAGAAATGGTTTATTTCACATATACAAAGGTTTTAGAAACAACGCAAATAATGTTTCCCCTGAAAACATAGAAACCCTTGTGAGTTTTACGATTGGACCACACTATTTTATGTGAAGAGTTAAAACACATTCAATGAAAGTAATTTTTAGCAATCACTCAAGCATATCAATTGATGATTTGTTCCACGTTTAAAGTGAGAAATCTAAAGACACAGCTCAGATAAAGGATCATGTTGAAAGGAAAACAAGCATGGACGTTGGATGATGTGTATTGAAAGTGAAACATAAAGTGATACTTAACATAATTAAGAGTTTTCAGTGTGATATAGGATGTTTTTTAAACCTTATGGTACATTGATTAGATTTTCAGGCTTCAATAGATTGAAAGTTGTCCAATACAACCTCGCTAATCTTTGGTCCATAACCAGTTATTTTGGCTGAAAGAGCTATAGAGCAAAGTTAGATAGATAAAAAAACAGGCTCAGGTCTGCGATGGGAGATGCATGGCTTTCGAAACCTTTGCTTCTAGCTTCAGAGAAAGACTTGTTAAAGTCAAATCTTAATGAAGAAATAATTGTGCTTTTTTCTTTATCGTCATCGGCAAAGAAAGATGTTGCTGTGCCAAATATAAGCAAAAGAAATAGGACTTCATCAAACCATTATTGATTTAATTTTTTAATTCCTTATAGGACACTGTATTCACCATTTTTCCAATATGGCAGCCGTAAATGGGATGGATCAGGAGGGATTAGCCTTTTTTTATTCGTGAGAACTTGACTAAAATAATCATTTATAATACCATATTTTATTCTGGACAAAAATTAAAAGCTACCAGCCTTGATAGAATAAAGGTTAATGGATGAAAGGCGCGGACACGGGTTGATAGGAATGTTTGATCCTGGTTGATGTGGAGACTAGTTGATAGGATGTTAAACTCCGGGTTAATATAAGAGAAAGGTTGATGGGAATTTAATACGGTTTGATGAATATACTGGTTGATAGAGTACGGAATAGCTGTTAGCTAAGTTGTTTTGTCTGGTAGATAAGATGTGTGGAAGTAAAGCTGAGGGTCTTATTGATTAATACTTTGTTTCCTAGTTACATGAAACTTTTGTTTGTTTTGAGATATGAACTATTTGACCATTTATTATATTAGACCCATTTTTCTGCAGCAAAGAATTTTTCTTGGAAAAACACACGTGGTTTGAGTAATGAAATTTATATACCTTTTGTAAACCTCAATTTAATGTTTTCAAATGTCATACATTCAGAAGTAAATAATAAATCTTGTTGGGGTTATAATTATTAGTTATGATAATGGGAGTATATGAACTCACCAAGATACAATGTAACGTAATATTTATTGGTGTTTATTTAAAACACGTTTAGCATTTGTGTGTAATCAGAATATTAAAAATTGAGTATCGTTTACAGTCCTTAATAAAAATCATTATAGTTAGGGCAATTTTGAATGAATTGGTTATATCAAATCTTTTCAATTGAGCTAAGTATAGAAGTACTTAGTAGTAAATTTTTTTACAATAAGTTCTCCAAAAACTACCAATCAAATAGTTTCTGTTCATATTATTATAATATGAGCAAAATTATTACACGTTTTGTTAGCCAACTTTTAGCATTTTTATAAAACCATTTTGTAAAAGTAAGCTTTATACTTTATCATTGCTTAAATAAATTTTCCTACTCAATATATATTGTTCTGGGATGTTTGTTCTTTTTATGAGGGGGGCGAAGGGAAACCCCAAACACGGCGGGGGGGTCCCCGGGAGAGGGGCTGCCATGTCCCGTCAACCCGTTCGGGATGAACATTTTTTTCCAGGGGAAAACCGGCCGCCACATGTACAAAAAAAACAAGAGGACACTTAAACGTAATGGAATATAGGTCAGAAAGTCTGTACCTTCCCTATCAAGCCAAAAACCCATCTGAAGAACATGGGTAAGTCAGCCACCTTTCCCGGATTAAGCCAACAGACCCTTCTTCTTTTGGAACTGGTAGAGTCATCATCGGGAACAACCTCCCCTTCATGTAACATTGTAAAATCTCCAGTCGGCCCAAAGTCCCACTTTCGTTCAGGCAAAAAGTTCTTACTTTCAGTACGGAGCATTCCAAGCATGATTTTTAACTCAGAGCTTTTGCCCACTATAAGAAAACATCTGATTCGATGAGAAACTCGTTACCCTTATAATGAAGGCAGGGTTGAGTATTACAAGAAGAACAATTGATAAGATCAATCCAATAGAATCAGCCACCTTCAAAGGGGAGTCACCATTTTCAGTGATCAGCCACCTTCAGGGGGTCAGCCACCTCCAGTGACTCAGGGGCCACCCCCCCCAGTGTGGAGCCACCTGCAGTAAGTCAGTCACCTTCAGGGAGTCAGCCACCTCCATAAGTAGTCACCCCATCAGTCAGCCACCTCCAAAAAGCCCCCCAAGGAAACCACCCCTCAGGGAGTCAAGCCTCCCCCAATAAAACCTCCTCCAGGACAGCCCCCTCCCAATAAAAAAACGGCCAGCCTCCTCCAGAACCGTCAGCCCCTCCATTGTACCCACCACCAGAAAGCAACTCGTCTCCTAAAAAATACAACTCAAGAAAAATGGAGAGACCATTGGTAAGATCGTTTCATCTGAGTTTGTTGAGGATTCATTCATCCATCTTACATGAAGCAGCCCCTCACACGCCTTTATACAATGGTGAGACGGTCTATCAACTTCACCATGGATAGGAGCATAAATAAATTTAAAATAATTTAGATCCCATCAATTTTGGGAACTTAATTCATAGGGTGTAGGCGCTGCCCAAAATTTATTTAACATCTCCATATAAAAAGGTTTATTAAGGAATTCATCCATCAATCATCAAGATCATTAAGCAAAAACAAGTCCTTTGAATATCTTCTCCTCTCAGCTGAACCACTTTTAAAGGCCAAAATTTTATAGCGCTACGTAAATACAGGTAACCAGCAGATACTAGTTTTAAATAAATAAGGGAAAGGTCAAGATAAAAAATCAGAATTGATAAAAAAAAATGTCAAGTTACAAGGAAGGGTTTTTTTTAAAATCTTAAAAAAATTAATATTAGCGTAGGAATAAATAAAAAGAAATGGGAATCAATAAGGTTGCACATTTACCATAGATTAAAAGATTAGGGCGAAAAATTTTTGAAATAAAGTCGATATAATTTAAATTTAATTGTATCGGGGTAATAAGAAAAATTTTTCGTAATAGTTTAGAATTTTAAGTAAAAAAATGTTTTGAATTGAAAATAGAATTTAATAATGAACTCATCGGTTAATTACCAAACAAGTCAGAATAAATAAAAAGGGAACTAAAGGGAAATAAAAGGGAAAAATTCTGCAAAAAAAAAATAACAGGCGGGATAAAAAAAAGGGTTAATTTTAAAATAAAATATACGAGGTTAGAAATGATTCGTAATAAAAATATTTGAAATGAAAATTTTTAAAAAAAAATTTATATTAATCAGATAGAGTAAAATAATAAAGCTCATCACAATAATTTAAAGACGACACAAATTAATAAAAACTATTCACAAAAATAAGTAAAGATTAAAAATAAAAACGGCAAAGACAAAAAAAATAAGGAACGGGTCGTAAGAACTAGTCATAAAAATTTAAAAAAAAGGATTTGGAACTAATAAACAGGGGGGAGATCAAAATACTAAAAGGACTAGTTAGAAAAATAATAACTTTTCATAATTAATTAGGAATGAGGCAGATAATTTTGAAAAATCAGATTAATAGGAATGAGTTGGAAAAGTTTAAATTTTCAGGTCAGTAAAATAAGGAACTTTTAGGAATTTATTAAGTTATAGATCAGAAAAAATAAACAACCAGTAGGAAGAAAAAGTATCAAAAATAATAATCAATATGTTATGAGTCAGTATAAATCCCCAAAGAATAGGAATAAAATAATAAAGACATTTTTGAAAAAAAAGGGAAAGAGCTGCAAAAATAAAATTATGAATGAGTTCAGAATAACGAAAAGAAAAGATCGGAATGAAGAGTGAAAGAATGCAGAAAAATATATTCAAATAGAAATAATAAATAATTAGAAGGCAAGAGCTGATAGAAATAAAGATACTTTTTAGTTGACAGATATGAAATAAAGGAAAAGGATTAGCAAGTCCTGAATAAAAAAGGATCTATCTTGAATAAATGACGTGAAACAAGCGATGGTTTGGAAAGCAAATTTTGCCTCCAGGGTAGTTCCACTACAAAGGTCGAATACATTTGTCCATATTAAATGTTTATATTATTAGAGTTTAGGTAATATTTATACTATGGGAGTAACTGATTCAAGGAAATCCGGGGAGGAGGATGGAGCCCTCCGCTGCTCCCTTCCCGACCAAGGCCTTTCTATGCGCCTTAGACTCGTTAGCATTTAAAACACTGACTAGATATATCCAAAGTGTTAACAAAAACGTTAAAGACATTTTCAAAAGTAATTTGAATTAAAGCAATAACAATCATAAGGTCTATGTAAACTAGTCCCTGTGCCTTTGAACAATTTTTTAAAAAGAAGAACGACATTTGTATTCAAAAAGTAATATACTCCTATGATATTAAGATTTGATTTAATCATAGAATTATGAGAATAATAGTCCCAATTTTGAAATGTAAGTCGATGTTAAACTATACCCTTAAGATAATTTTAACCTTAAAAATAGAAATACATTATTATTGTTTATTCCAACTATAGCTTGCAGACATATCGTTTTAAAGGTGAAAGTTGTAAGAGATTTTTTCGAAATTTCCAATTTTAAGAATAAGTTTATAATAAAAAACCCTTACTCTAAAAGATAGAAATAATTATACAATAAACGGCTGAGAGGTATCTGCCACAATATATATAAATCTCAAGATTGATAAAAAATCCGTCAAACCATTTTGGTTGTGGTACCCACGGTACAGACACACACACTGGATCCAGACAGAATTATCTAGAGCGAGTAAAAACATTAATTTGTGGTTACGGGAGTAAATTAATTGTCAATATTTGACAAGAATCTCAAGGTCACACATATTTATACGATTACAAATTTTCCAATTTTAATGAGAAAGTAAAATTAGAATTAGGAGAAACAATGATAATATTAATTAAGTACCCATATATGAAATGCGGAGCTTGGGTATGAGTGATTATATATATGGAAATTGAGCCGTATCCCAACATAATCAGAATTATTAAAAATGATTCCGGGGCTTGTGCTCGGTTTCTCCCTTGTCAGGTCTAACAGTTTTTAATTTATTAAATATAAGTTGAATAAAGTGTTAAAATGATTAGGATAAAAGAGTGTGTAAACAAAGAGCTATAGGTAAATATTAATTGATATCTTAAAACGTACACATAAAGGGACTTCAATATAGTTGAAACAATAACTTGACATTATTTTACCTGCTCCAGTGAGCATATGGTCAAAATCATGATCTCGTGCCGGTGATGGCAGAATGTTAAGGGCTTGAACCCCGCTAGAGTGGTGATTGGAGGGTAGTTTTTACCCTAAATTTTAGTAGTTTGGAGCGAGGGGTGTGGGGGGGGGGGGGTGACAGGGGAGATGGGGGAGGGGGTGAGGGGGACATGTATGGAGAAGGGATGGGGTGAGAGAAGTAGGCGGAGGGGTGTTATTTTTGCCTACCTCTCCCCTATACAATAATGCTCGTACATTATTTCCTCAACACTTCTATCCTTTTATCATAATCCTAGAACATTACCCATAAATTAGTAGCCCAGCCGGGGCCGGTCCAGATTACTACCGTAATAAATATTGCTATTGCTAGAAATAAGTTAGCGAATAGATCAAAATAGATCAGCCACTTTAAAATGTTTTACACTACTATGAACTGGAAAGTACTGCCAGATAGCTATATGTAAGATAATATATTTTTTATTCTGAACATGCAAGATTGTACTTTTACAGGTGTCGTCCTGCTGATAGCAATACAGCGCTAGTGCATGAGTGGTGGTCAAGCGCGTCAATATTTGTTATATAGATGGTGGCTAATAATGAGTGCTGCGGAAACATATGGGCATCACACGTGGGCGCAAAGCAAAGATGTCTGCCAAAGATGTGGGCAATTAGTTTGGTAAAACGTTTAACAAAATTTTTTTTTATTGGGATTTAAAATTTTTTTAATTTGTTCTTTTTATCCCCCTACAAAAACTTTTCCAGTTTTTTTTAAAAAAAGGGAAAAAAAATGCAAATTTTTATATTTTAAACCAGGCTGTGTTACTAAAAGTAAAAACCCCCTTTAAAAAGTG
>JBCFYV010002722.1:27500-32500 GCA_039000515.1 Timema cristinae | reverse complement strand
TGGGGTAAGCTCCTGTTGAGCTGAGGGTATACCCGTTCCTGATTTGTTCGGCCCGCTCCCTTGCGTACGAAGCGCTGGTGAAGATTGAATGTTAGCAGGATTTTTTAAAAACCAACTAGATAGAATGAATGAATGGGGCGATCCAATGGAGGTGGATACAGTCCCAAGCAAGGAGACAGAACGAGGACTGAAGGCTCTCTTCCGACTAGAGAAGGAACTGGATGACCTATACCAGGACGTCAAGCCAAGGACTAACATCGCCAAGGAGATTCGTGCAAAAATGAGCAGGGTTATGAGCACTTTTGAGCTGGCGAAACTAGTTATAAGTGATGTTCAAGCGATGTTTGACCAGCAAAATGGCGTGGAGGCCGAGATCCAAAAGGCTCAAAGTCGTGAGCAGTCCGTTGGGAGCGAACGCAGGGAACCCTCTGAACCACAGACTCAGAAGAGTGCAGAAGTTCAGTCCCCTGCGAGAAATAAGGAGAGGCCCCTGGAATCCCCACGACACGTGTTGTGGGTGGCACCGACAGGGTCCATCCCAGAAACATCAGAAGGGCGAGAGAAGACGACGGTGGACAGAGTGGACCATAGGCTTCAGGAAAATGGGGTGAAACAACCGGAGTCAGTAGAGAAAGAAAAGGCACCTGTTAAAACGGTGAAGAAGCGACGAGAAAGACGCAAACAAGAGAAAATGTTGCGCCCAGATGTGGTGATTGTCAAAGCTAAGGAGGGAAAATCCTATGCTGACATCGTGAAGTCCCTGAAGAGTGACCCTAAACTACAGGACCTCAAGGAAAACGTTAGTAAGATGCGGAGAGATGCTGCGGGGAATCTCCTGCTGGTCTTGAACCGCAAAGCTAAACAAGGAACCGAAGATATTCGTCAGGTGATCCAGGAGCAACTGGTGAACTCAGCTGAGGTCACTAGCAGGACAGACATGAAGTCCATTGAAATAAAGGACCTCGACGAATTCACGACGAGAGACGAGATATGTGATGCTATCCGTCAACAAGTAGAGGGGACTGACGTCAAACCCGATGCTATAAAATCCCTTCGACAGGCGTATGGGGAACGCAGATCGCGCTACTTGTCCTTACTGCTAACCATGCGAAACTCGTCTTACAAAAGGACAAACTGAAGATAGGATGGGTTGTTTGCAGAGTAAGAGAGAGAGTCTCTCCCCTGAAATGCTTTAGATGCCTAGAGTTTGGTCACTTGGCCAGGATGTGCAAAGGCCCGGATCGGTCGAAACAGTGCACCAAGTGCGGAGAAATCACACACATTGCCAAGGACTGTGTGAAAGCCGAGATGAAGTGCCTCCTGTGCAGTGAGAATTTGGACAGGAATCATCGAACAGGAAGTAGTGCGTGCCCTGCTTACGGGGAAGCAATGGCGTTACTGCACAAGAGAAGACGATGAGGTTCCTTCAGTTAAACCTGAATCATTGTGAAGCAGCACAAGACCTCTTCTGGCAGTCTGCAAGTGAATTGAGCATTGACTTGGCGATCCTCTGTGAACAGTACCGGAACTTAGACAACTTGTCGTCCTGGATACCGGACCGTACTGGAAAAGCCGCTATCTGGATGCGCAGGGGTTTGTTCATCGAAGAAAGACAAACAATAAAAAAAGATGGATTCGTCTGGCAAAGGTGGGAGGCATATACGTTTGCAGCGTCTACGCTCCACCTAGCATCTCCCTGGAAGGATTCCAGCACATGCTGGATGAAATCGCTGACGAACTACGAGGCAGAAGACCTGTTATTATAGCTGGTGATTTTAATGCCTGGGCTACAGCCTGGGGCAGTATAATGACCGACAGACGTGGTGAGAGCCTTCTGGATGCACTCTCTCTGATGGATATGGTGATACTGAATATCGGTATCACTCCTACCTTCGAGAGGAACGGCAACAGCTCCATCATTGACGTGACTTTCGTGAGCGAAAACCTGGCTTCCCGCATGGTGACATGGAAAGTCAGTGATCACCTTACACAGAGTGACCACCAGGCGATCATATTCGAGATGATAACCACCCAGAGACCAGTAAACCCGGGTAGGGAGAGGACAAGAGGCTGGAACGGGCGCTCCTTTGATCGAGGAACCTTCATCGCTTTGATGGAGGACAGTGACATTGAGCTGAGGGATACGCTTGATCAGGTAGTCGCGCAGTTAATAACGCTTGTCACCGACGCTTGCGACGCTGCTATGACGAGGCGTTCCTGTAATCACCGACACAAACCAGCGTTCTGGTGGAACGAGGAGATAGCTGAACTCCGTAGAAGATGTCTCCGAGCTAGGAGAAACGCCCAGCGTGCAAGGGGTCGTTTGACCTTCTCTGCTCTTAGAAACCAGTATGCCGAAGCCAGGAGAACCTTGGGCAAAGCCATCAAGGCAAGCAAACGACGGTGCTGGAAGGAGATGTGTAAGGAGGTCGACCAGGATCCCTGGGGCAGACCCTACAGGACGGTTATGGCTAAGATGAGAAAACAGGATTCGGCTTCACCTACTTGTCCGGAGTTCTTGGATAAGATAGTGAACACCCTCTTCCCACGACAATCAGATGATGTAGTGCTCATTGAAAACCGATCAGATGACCTGGAAGAAGTGCCACCAATCACTTGTGAAGAACTACTGAAAGCAGCTCGCAAAATAGGAGACAACAAGGCTCCGGGCCCAGACGGAATTCCGAATGTAGCTCTGAAAACCGCAATCAAGACGAGACCAGACTTATTTATCCGAGTCTACAAGGCGTGTCTGAGAGAGGGGCGTTTCCCTGACTGCTGGAAAAATCAACACCTTGTTCTCCTTCCGAAAGGGGCCAAACCACCAGACGAACCATCATCATATCGTCCAATCTGCCTCCTGGACACATCTGGCAAATTGCTGGAGAGGATCATTGCTGACAGAATAGAGGTATTCAGTGAGGGGCCACAGGGCCTCTCTGAAAACCAACTAGGATTCCGTAAAGGCAGGTGTACGATTGATGCGATAGATAAAGTTGTAACCATTGCCAGGGACGCAATAGCAGGCAGAAGCTGGTCGAAAGGCACGAAGAAATATTGCGCCATCGTGACCCTCGATGTGAAAAATGCGTTCAACTCTGCTAAATGGAGCTGCATCATGGAAGCGCTTCGGAAGATGGAGGTACCTGCCTATCTTCGGAGGATGATCGCTAGCTACTTCTCAGATAGAGTCCTGACCTACGACTCCGAGACGGGTCAACGAATGTACCGGGTAACCGGAGGAGTGCCGCAGGGAGCAGTTCTTGGTCCTCCACTGTGGAACATCATGTACGATGCGGTGCTGAGGCTTCCATTGCCAGACGGAGCTACGTTAGTGGGATTTGCCGATGACATCGCTATAGTTGCTGTTGGAAAGTTCCTCGATGAGGTTACGTACATAGCGAACAGAGCTATCGCCAACATCCGTCAGTGGCTTTCTTCTGTTGGCCTGCAACTAGCAGATCACAAGACGGAGGCAGTACTAGTGACAGGAAGGAAAATCAGAGAATCCATCACCCTGAGTGTAGGAGACAATGTCATCATATCTCAACCTTCACTGAGGTACCTGGGCGTGCAAATAGATGCCAAGTTACGCTTTAACGACCATCTTCGGAACGTCAGCCAAAAAGCAGCAAAGGTGGCAAATGCGCTTTCAAGCATCATGCCCAACACGGGAGGCCCAAAGCCGAGCCGCAGACGTCTGATTTCTACGGTCACAAGCTCCATTATGCTGTACGCAGCACCAGTCTGGTCACCGGCAATGAAAGTGGCGGTGCATGCCCACATGTTGAACAAGGTACATAGGAGAATGGCACTGCGTGTTGCATGTGCCTACCGCACAGTCTCTGGCGATGCTGCTTGCGTGATAGCAGATATGACGCCTATCGACCTCTTGGCAGACGAGAGAAATAGGATTTACCGCCAGACCCGGACTCCTTCCGAGCTCGCGAAAACAACCATCGTGAGGGACGAAAAGAAGAGAACCATGGAAAGGTGGCAAAGACGCTGGGACTCATCGATGAATGGTAGATGGACCCACCGTCTTATTCCAGTAGTGTCACTCTGGAGTACGAGAAAACACGGTGAGACGGACTTTTACCTCACCCAGCTCCTGACAGGCCACGGATGCTTCAGGTCATATCTGGAGAGATTCGGACTAGATGATTCACCATCCTGTCCAAACTGCACAGAGTTGGAAGAGACTGTGGAGCACGTATTTTTTGGGTGTCCCCGCTTCGCTGTTGAGAAGGAGGAGCTGGATAGGCGACTCCAGACGAGATCAACTCCAGAAAGCATCGTCAGTTTGATGCTGCTCAACGAGGGCAACTGGAAGGCTGTAGCAGACATGGCTTCGCGCGTTGTGAAGAACCTCAGGCTAGAGGAAAGAGAAAGGAGTAGACCACCTAGATAATGGCAACGACGGAGTAGGCAGTTAGCCATCCAGCCTCACGCGAAGTAATGCCTGACGGCCGTTCCGCGTGGGGTGTATTGGAGAACACTCTTGAGGTGGGGTACAGGGCTGTACCCCGGGGTTTTAGTGGGTAGGGTTCTACACTTTGTAGTTCGGTACGTCGGGAATATGGAATATTCTTGCCGTACACCTAGAGTCACCTTCTCTAGTGGAGTCCCACAGCCTTTCAGATGGATCTTAAGGCTCCGTAAAAAGGATTTCCCTCCTCAATAAAAAAAAAAAAAAAACATACATACAACATACATACATACATACATACATACATACATACAACATACACTACATACATACATACATACACATACATACATACATACATACATACAACATACATACATACATACATACATACATACAATACATACATACATACATACATACATACATACATACATACATACCATACAATATCATACATACATACATACTATACATACATACATACATACAATACATACATACATACATACATACATACATACATACATAATATACATACAACAACATACATACATACATCAACTAATAC
>JBCFYV010002722.1:0-22500 GCA_039000515.1 Timema cristinae | reverse complement strand
GTGTCATTTGTCATGAAAATGCTTTGGGTCCCGTTGTCCTGTTGACATTTTAAACTAAGTAGCTAGAATAAGAGTTATACTATTACAAAAGATATACATTATTACTGTAACTTCCTCTTTCTACGGAGGTTAATATTTCCCCTAACTACTCTATTACCGTGGAGCCAAGGGCATTACATATTCTGAAAGAACTCTAAACGGTGAGTGGTTTGAATCCTGGACGCATACTGATTGCAAGTGTTTTTCGATATATGATATAAAAAACATCCAAGCAGAGTGTGTAAGAATCTTATAATTAGTAAGGCTATTGCCTCACTCCATGTAATCGTTTTCAGAAAGGATGGCTACCCCCTACACGCAGGCTGATTACACGGGTCAACACGATTTTTGGCACATGGAACATTGAAGATCTTTCTAACACAACTTTAACGCTGAATTCAAAACTTCATTTTGATTTTTTTTATCACACACAGAATTTTGTAATGTAGCATTTTATGAATAAATATATTGAAAGATTTGCGCTATTTTGCCACAATTAGTTATATAATCTTCCCCCTGGATATTTTATTGTTTTACTATACACAGGCAGGAGCCAGACAGACTAACTGGCAGGAGCCAATCAGATGAGCTATTTGCATCGTGTTGAGACATAAAAGAGGTCACCACACTGACTGTGAGCAGCCTGGGTCAGTAGTGAGTTGACATTCACTGTGAACGCACTGGCTGTTTGATTTATCTTCTGTCTGATGATTAGATTACTGTAAAACTGTGTGTTGTGGTGGATATTGTGTCATTATGCCAATATGGAGGGAATTAATATTTATAGCTCAACGGCAAAATTTCGCTGCACTCGCTAAAAAATGTTATGTTATATATTTTCATTACAAAGTAGGGTCCAAGATAAGAACTGGGTCTCTCAGATCTGCTGTTCGACTTGTGTGAAACGTCTGACAGATTGAGTAGTAGGTTCCCGGCATATGTGCTATGTATTAATTCATCAGACTGTTATTACTCTTTAACAAACATAAAAGGAATAACAAGTAAATCCAAACCTACAGTGATAACTCCAAACTTGCCATCTACTATTAGCCAGTTCTACACAGTGAGGACTTACCTGTAACTCAACCTCCAATAAAAGTTATTGTAGAAGATGAAGAGACTGAAAACGATACATCTGTCCAAATTCAAGTTAAGTAACAACACGACTCTACTTTTAACGCAAGTAGCAAGTATCTCTTCTTATGAGCCATATATTTTAACTCAAGGTGATTTAAACGACCTTTTCTGGATTTTAATTTATCCAAACACAAGGTAAACTTTTGAGGTCTAGGCTGAAGGGCCGGAATTTTGCTTAGCAAGACACTAAAGTGTGTTTTTTTTCCGTAACCGCCAGGATGAGTTTATAAATAATTTATTTTCAAGAAAATGATTTAGTTTATTGTAACAATATTTTCTCTGGTATGGATGCTCTTGGTCATGAACATAAAACAGAAGGTGGTGACCATTTATTGACTCCTCTAAAACTAGTTTGAAAGGTGTTATTTTCCACTATTGAAGACAATTTCCTTCTGTCCCTTTAGCTTATGCCACTAGCATGAAATAATCTTACAAATATATGAAGTTCCCTTTGGAAAAGAATCACTATGGCAAGTACAATTGGAACATATGTGGTGATTCAAAAATAATTACACTGTTACTTTGTTTGCAGCTCAGCTGTACTAAATGTTGTTGTTTCAGGTGCGAGTGGTACGGTCATGACAAGAAATGTAATTATATCAAGGAGAAATGGCTAAAAAGAAAATCTCTTACCCCTGTACAGAAAAATGTGGCATATCCCCCACTGATCAATCATTGAAATAATTGTTTACCTCCACTTAATATCAAATTAAGGCTTTTTTAGAAAAGTGTTTGGGTAATATTAAAGCGCAAAGCTACTGTATCAATTTGGGTGAACTCCTATACGCATTCAAAGATATGGGTTGTAATATGTCACTTAAATTTCATTTCTTGAACTCCCACTTGCATTTATTTCCTGAAAATCTCGGTGCCATCAATGACGAACTTCGTAAGCGATTCCACCAAGATATTTCGATCATGGAAAAGAGGTACCAGAGAAAGAGTAGTTCTAGTATGCTCGCAGACAATTACTGAACACTTAAAATTGATATACCAGATGCTAAATAAACAATACAATTATAAAATGTCAGTCTTTAAGTAGTATGAATGACTTCAATTGGCACAGAATGCTCGTTGATGATTGTTTTGAAGTTAAAATGTCACTTGCGATTAGACAACCCTTTGCTTACGTTAGCGTGTTCACCATTCCCTCTAAAACAAATTGCATACGTCACATTTTTTGATTGTTTAGTAGATGTATCTCAAAGACATAATAATCATCCAGATAGGTGTGAAGCTTGCGTGACCTTAACTCGTCATGATATACAGAGCATAATAATTATTCATGTCAAAACATGTGCTTATTACGGATTGAAAACCTCTCCAACAACTTGACTATCGATATCCAAGATATATTTGACGTGAAACAAAAAGCCGCTGGTTAGAAATTACTAGAGAAAATTAATAGCAAACAGCAATTAGTGTTTAAAATAATTGTGGGTGCCATCTACACAAATAAGAGAACGAATTATAACCACTTCTTAGTTTGTTCTGGGGAAGAGGTGAAACACATATTTACAACACCAACAAAACTTCTTGTTGCTATTATGTGAAAATGACTTGTAGTTCTAATAGTTGCGTCCATAAGGATAGCTGCTAAATATTTAAAGGGAGGTCGGTCATAACATTTTCAAATAATGCTACCTGTCATATTAGTTGAAACACCGACGATTGGGTTGAGGTTACTTAGGCTGATTATGATTATAATGGACTAGAGTCCATTTAAATACATAGACTACATTTAGCCAACATCATGTGTACTGTTCTTACCGGTAATCTATTGGGGTGGTAGGAAGAGAAGTGGGCCATCACCACACATTCACACGCGTTTGACCAAGTCGGCAGCTATGAACTGACGCTCTCACCCCGGCAAGCTGCTCGGGACGGTTATAGTACCTTCCACAGCCGTCTAGGCTCCTCCCTCTACCACTCCATGCCCGTCTGTTCAATATGGTATAAAATTCCTGCCTCCCAGAACATGTATTGTATTCGTTTCCAAATATTCGCTCCAAGATCATCAACAGACCGTGACTCTACTGGCCCCGTCTACCGCTCAGAAGATGGTTGGCCACTACGTCACACCAGCACGCCGCAGACAAGGCTGTTAAAGTAATATAACATGTACCTTAAATCTACATGTTAGGAAGTGTTCCATTCACGGACTCTCAGGCAATTTTCATCTTTACGATCTTACAAATGGTTATTAATGTTGGTTAGTCTTCTTTGACTATTGTTAGTTATTCTCTATGACCTTTTGACTAGTGTTTTGATGGGGCAATCCATCTCCCCATAGTTTGAGGCCATTCCTCCAATGGTCTAAGCTTTGTAACAGTGCTAGAGAGGTTAGATACTTTCATGACTTAATAGTCGACCTAATTGGTTCTTTGGTTCTTCTTCGTTCGTTGTAGAGCAGATTGATTATATTCTAGAGTAACTTTGTACAGTGCTCAAACCGTGGGTTAGTTGACAACCCTGTGTGGAGGCCCGCTTTGTGTTGATTATTGTTATGTCCGGCGCCGTTAGATTTTGACTATTTTTGTGTGTTAAGTTTATTTGAATTCATTTACATGATGGCTAGAGTCGTGTTAGTAGATAATATGTAGCTGACCTGAGCTTGATGGTATGTCTCCTGTAGTTTGGGGGAATAAATGGCAAAATCTGGAATCTAATACTAACAGCTCCTACGATGAGTAGCTAGAGCTAGTAAGGACATATACATTTTAGTTATGGGTTAACTCCATAACTCCTTAAATAATGGCGCACTAGTAGTGAGTGGGATATCATTACACTTTCGCACTTCTTGGGGATGCTATCTGGTGTTTATCTTTTAATTGATGATTAAGTTGGCTTCTCTTGACTTTAATTATATAATTAACCTGTTGCTATAGATATTGCTTTAGCGGTCTACAGAACTAGAGCTCTTCTTTAAGGAGTCATGAGCCGTAACTTCTAGGAACCAATCATTGTAGACTTGGTTCTTTCTAAAGTTTAAGGAGTTGCCCCGCTTTTTATTTTCACTATATATATATATATATATATTTATTTATTAAAGTCCAATAGTCTTCCCTGAGGGACTGATCACTCCTCCATGCTTTAATAGAAGATTACATTAATGCAATACATCATATATTTGTGTAACTTATTGCATCTTTCATAATCAGTAATCTAAATTCACTGTTGATACTATCTTCTTATTGACGATGATGACGACAACAACTTCTTTTGCCAAATGTTCTACCCTTATAATATTTACTGTATTTTCCCACTTGTATACGCCACCGTTTGTCTGACAGAGAAAGAGAGTATATTTAAAGACCACTGGGGCAGAATTTAAATCAGCTAATTACTATTTATAAACTAAGATGAAGTGACCACTACGCCAAGTCATGCTTTAAGTATGGTTGATAAACTTTTGAAATATATTATAAAATAATTGCTTCCAATTTGGTAGTAAAGTGAATGTGTTTGAGGAGATTTCACTCAATGCTTATCAGTGCTATCTAATGTACATAGAGCTGCTATAGTGCAAAAATATATAGCATATAGCCCTTTATTGTCAGAGTTTGTCACTCAAAGGTTGACTATAAACATGTGCTTACAAGAAAAAACTATAATTCATGGCTTCTGAAGTTGATAGATTGACATCTCTCTAAAAAGAATAATCTGGAAAAAGATATGTTCTATGTGTAATCCAATCTAATGTTAGTGATATCGTCAAAGAAACTTTAGGAAGTCATCATAAATCAAGGGATATATTAATGATTGTAACGACGGAAAAAAAAAGGGATGGTTATATATTTCCTCAACAGCCATATTCCCACAGGTCTGCCACCACATAGACTGAATTTTAAACCCAGCGCAGTAATAAAGTTGATTTAACATCTTAATGCAAAGAGAGGGCTGTATTACGGAGCTTGCATGGCATAGAAAAACTGAGAAAAAATTTAATTACATCAACCATAATCACGGGAGCTTCCTAAGTTAGTCCAGCTTCTATATCTCAGATATATCTCGCACCTACAAATCCACACCTGATATGTATATTTCACCTGCGACAGTTTGCTGACTGACAGGCATTTTCCATGACAATTCATAATATCCAGAGTCAGATCTTCGGCCAAGTTGGTGTCAAAATTCTTGCTTCAGTGTTCACCCATGGCCAGCTGTATGCATCCTTCCTCATAATGCACCGTGATGGAGATATTGAAGCGAAGGTAGAGCATAGTTGTTTTCAAGATGTCCTCATAAACGACGAGCAAAATATATTTACCAAAAATGTAATATAACCACTAATGTTTCAAAGCTAGTAATATATTTAATATCTCGACAAGATAATATATTTATAAAATTCCTCTCCAAACTCAAGCAGGCACACGACATGTAGTTCAGTTGGAATAACAAGTCTGTTATGCCAAGAGAAGAACGCCGTATACAATTTTGCATTGATCTACAATTAAAGAATTTCAATTCATTCGGGGCATTTTTCATACATCCCGATAACCTGACAGACCCATGTACACAAAACACATTATCTCCTGCCGTGAAAAATATAAAAATAAGAAAGAAAAATTAGGGACTTAATGATAAATATGAAATTTTATTTGCAATCTCCCAAGTGATAAAAAATATAATAAAACAATATGTTTTTATCTTTTGCACTAGTACTTTAAAAGTACAGCTTGACAACAGGAATAACCTAGCTCAGAATATTTAAATAAAAATTAACTAGTTCAATATATTTTTAGGATCTAAGGTTCAGCTTTTACTATATTTAAGCACTCTGAAAATAATATATTAAAATATTATAGCAGATTGAAACACCACTTAACATTTATTTAGTGTACTTAACCACCATTTATTATTTTCTTTTGATATGTCCTTAATGGCTCTTTCTTATTTTAACTATTTTATATACTATGTAGAGATATTTTTCAAAAGCTATGTCTGGCTATTGAATCCCCATACCAGGTCATCTGATCTATTTAAGATTTTCACCATCTGCTCTTTATGGTTTATGGTGTTGTTGTTATCATTAATCTTTGTTGACCATTCTATTCCAGCTCTAGCAATCAACCAGTACCAGAGGAAAGACCATGAGATGACACGCTTTTAGCTTTTGACTGGCCTCCCTTAATCATGATTCAACTACAGAGATCTACCATATTTTTCTCAATACTGCGTCTTACTAGCCGCTCAGTCTAAAAGCTCATTTAATGTTGGGTGAATGCATTATAATAGAATTAAAAATATCAAAAAACCTAAATTTTATTGAAAACTATTTCTCACCACACTTAAAGAAAATAAACTATTTATATTAATTTTGGAATACTGCAAAAACTACACTAAAAGCCTAACATTGTAACTTTTAACAAATTGAAAACCATGTATTATATTCTATAACTGTAATGGTTCGAATGAATAACTAATTATCAAAGGAAAGATGTTAATAAATTGTTACTAACACTTTATATTAACTAGCAATTCAAAAGGTATAGATAATTAATTTTAATTTATTACGATACAAAGTAAAATTTCAGCAAAAAATAAATTAATAAAATCGAGAATCCATATTTGATAGTCAACCACAGTAATACGTTTTTTTTAATTAATCTTATATGTGTGTGTGAGGGATTTTTCAAAACATCTTAACTAATTGTATAATTAGCTTCGATTATTAATAATTTAAAAAGTGTTGGCACTTATTTTAAAAGTCTTGAGACTAACTAATTGAATTTTTTATGTTGCTATTATCTTTATTACGTCTTTTAGGGAAAATCTTACAATGTCTCGTCAAATACCTCATAAATTAAATGTTCGTAAAGTCTAACCGTTGGTGGAACTTAGCGTTGTGTTTGAACCCTATTTCTAACCCTAACGCTTAACTAATAGTGTTCAAATAAAAAAAATAGTAAGTAAACAAAAAGAAAGAGTGTGCTGAGTGAGTGATGAATATCAAAAAATCTGGGCAAAAAGAATTAATACCCAGCACACGCAATTAGGAAAAATTGCGGAACCCGTCCCCACGGCCAACCTCAACAATATCTAACTATAAACAAGAATATAACTATACCCCTAATCCGATTACCAGACAACAATTAGCTAGCGTTATACCTAAGGATGTATAAGTAGAAAGAGTAAGTAGAAAAATTTTACGACATGGGTTGTTTATTAGATATTCAAAAGATATGAACAACAATTAAATAATATGAAAAATCCTAAGAAAAGAAAAAGGTATACAATATTTTGTAATTTCAAAACCATGGCCTCATTTGAAGAGTGCCTTAAATGTATAAGTGATTACCATCACTAATTACGTTAACAAAATTATCAGTTAGGCAAAAAGAACAATTTAGGACTCATAAATTTAATCTCTGCAAAATACTCGTGTTCTTTACAAAAAAATTAAATTATTTATGTCAGTATCCTTCCATTTCTCCGTCCCGTCAAAAGGAAAATATACTTAGACCTAAAATTATCAGATTTATTACGTTGGCTATAAACTAGAGCAATCCACATTTAAATTGCCAACACTTCAGAAATTACTAACCATAAACGAAGTTATTATGGCAGCTATTGCTGACCTCTTACTAGCGCTGATGGTGAGTAGGAAGGATCGTCAACTTTCAGAACACCGGATGTGGTGGGATGAGGTTTTCTTATGGACGCTTATAGCTACATAGGATTTTCAGGACATAGGCAGGGGGGGGGGAGGAGTTGTGAGGCAGAAGAAAGGGGGTGATCCTGAGTCGTCAGAGGAGACGGTGGCCGCGGGGGACGGGTTGTATGATTGGTTAAGAATACTTATCAACTATCAGGACGGAAGTCCCCCCTCCCCTCACCCCTTTCCCACCCGCACCGTTGGCTCGCGTGTTCCCCTCACCCGCGACGTTGACTTGGGTTCTCTCCCACACAGGGGGGTGGGTAAGTGTACCCCCTCACCCTGGAGTTCTCCCCCTCTCTCTCGCTCCTGCCTCTCTCTCTCTCTCGCTCTCATCTGGAAGGGGATTCATGTTTCAGGACGGAAATGACATCATAGCCCCCCTCACCCCTTTCCCTCTTCCACGCAGGAATACTGGGACAGTGAGTAGGTGGGGAAGTGTACCCCCCTCACCTCTTCCTTGAAGTATGTTGGAGTTCTCCCCCTCTCTCTAGCTCCTACTGGGACAGCAACTTTTTTCGGATGATGAGGTGTTTGTTTTTCCATCCTCCCTCCAAACAAATGAGACTCCACTTCCAGGAAGAATGATTTTACTCATGATACATTCGTGAATAAAACTGTTTTCAGAAGATGATGTGTTTGTTTTTCCATCCTCTCTCCAAGCAAATGTGGCTCCACTTCCAGGAAGAACGATTTTACTCACGATACATTCGCGAATAAAACTTTTTTCGGAAGATGTCGTGTTTGTTTTTCCACCCTCCCTCCAAGCAAATGAGGGTTCACTTCCAGGATGTTTTTACATACTCTCAACATGATACATTCGCGAATAAAACCTTTTTCGGAAGATGTCGTGTTTGTTTTTCCATCCTCTCTCCAAGCAAATGAGGCTACACTTCCAGGAAGAATGTTTTACTCATGGTACATTCCCGAATAAAACTTTTTTCGGAAGGTGATGTGTTTGTTTTTCCATCCTCCCACCAAGCAAATGAGGCTACACCTTCCAGGAAGAACGATTATACTCATGGTACATTTCGAAAGATGATGTGTTTGTTTTTCCCATCCTCCCTCCAAGCAAATGAGACTCCGCTTCCAGGAAGAATGATTTTACTCACGAAACATATCGGAAGATGATGTGCTTATTTTTCCATCCTCCCTCCAAGATGAGATCCAGGTTTCGAATCCCGATCGGGGTGAACTGTGGGCTGGTTTTCCGCCGAGCAAATGCGGCTCCCTAATCCATTAGCGTAGGAGAGATCGAGGTGAACTGAGTGTTGGTTTTTCCACTTCATGTTACTCGTAAAAACGAGGAGATCGGAGGGTTCGAATCTCGGCCAGGGTGAACTGAGGTTCGGTTTTTCTGTAGTTCCCGTAGAGGAGATCGAGGTTCGAATCTTGGCAGAGCGAGCCGAGGGGTTCCAAATGTGGCTTCCTAATCCGGGGAGATCGAGGTTCGAATCTTGACAGAGTGAACTGAGGGTTGGTTTTCCACTCTCCCTCCAAGCAAATGTAGGTTCCCGTAGGGGGAGATCGAGGTTCCACTCTCCAAATGCAGGCTCGATGATGTGCTTGTTTTTTTCCATCCTCTCTCCAAGCAAATGCAGGTCCACCTTCCAGGAAGAACGATTTTACTCACGCTACATTCGGATACCGAGGTTCGGATCTTGGCAGGGTGAACTGAGGGTCGGTTTTTCACTCTCCAAATGAGGACCGCCCCCTTCCCAATTCCTGCTCTCGTACGCAGCTGGAGTTGGCGTGTAGGGAACGAGGGAGGTGGGCTCTTCCCACGACCAAAGGAAGTTAAACGCACACCCGGTAGGAAACGAGGGATGAGGAATGAGGTCCGAACACGTGGATCAAGCCTCAACTCATAAAGTCTGACACCGGTCTGATTTCCTACTATACCAAACAACTGATCTACTATATCTGATAACTGATCGACTATACCAGACAGCTGATGATCTGCTATACCAGACATCTGATATACTATACCAGACAACTGATCTACTATACCAGACAACTGATGATCTACTATACCAGACACCTGATCTACTATACCAGGTACTGATGATCTACTATACCAGACACCTGATCTACAGCACCAGACGCCTCCTCTACTATACTAGACAACCAATGATCTAATACCAGACAACTGATCTACTTTACCAGACAACTGATGATCTACTATACCAGACACCTGATCTACTATAACACATACTGATGATCTACTATACCAAACAACTGATCTACTATATCTGACAACTGATCTACTATACCAGACAGCTGATTATCTGCTATACCAGACATCTGATATACTATACCAGACAACTGATCTACTATACCAGACAGCTGATGATCTACTATACTAGACAACTGATGATCTACTATACCAGACAACTGATCTACTATACCAGGCACTGATGATCTACTATACCAGACACCTGATGATCTACTATACCAAACAAGTGATCTACTATACCAGGCAACTGATCTACTATACCAGGCAACTGATGATCTACTATACCAGACACCTGATCTACCGCACCAGACGCCTGATCTACTATACTAGACAACTGATGATCTACTATACCAGACAACTGAACTGATGATCTACTATACCAGACACCTGATCTACTATAACACATACTGATGATCTACTATACCAGACACCTGATCTACTATACCAGGTACTGATGATCTACTATACCAGACACCTGATGATCTAATATACCAAACAACTGATCTACTATATCTGACAACTGATGATCAGCTATACCAGACATCTGATATACTATACCAGACAACTGATCTACTATACCAGACAACTGATGATCTACTATACCAGACACCTGATCTACTATAGAACATACAGGTGATCTACTATACCAGACACCTGATCTACTATACCAGGTACTGATGATCTACTATACCAGACACCTGATGATCTACTATACCAAACAACTGATCTACTATATCTGACAACTGATCTACTATACCAGTCAGCTGATGATCTGCTATACCAGACATCTGATATACTATACCAGACACCTGAAATACCGCACCAGACGCCTGATCTACTATACTAGACAACTGATGATCTACTATACCAGACAACTGATCTTCTATACCAGGCACTGATGATCTAATATACCAGACATCTGATATACTATACCAGACACCTGATGATCTACTATACTTGACAACTGATGATCTACAATACCAGACAACTGATCTACTATACCAGGTACTGATGATCTACTATACCAGACACCTGATGATCTACTATACCAAACAAGTGATCTACTATACCAGGCAACTGATCTACTATACCAGGCAACTGATGATCTACTATATCTGACAACTGATCCATCTGATCTACTATAACAGACACCTGATCTACCGCACCAGACGCCTGATCTACTATACTAGACACCTGATGATCTACTATACCAGACAACTGATCTACTATACCAGGTACTGATGATCTACTATACCAGACACCTGATGATCTGCTATACCAAACAAGTGATCTACTATACCAGGTACTGATGATCTACTATACCAGACAACTGTTGATCTACTACACCAGACACCTGATGATCTACTATACTAGACAACTGATGATCTACTATACCAAACAACTTATCTACTATATCTGACAACTGATCTACTATACCAGACAGCTGATGATCTGCTATATCAGACGTCTGATATACTATACCAGACAACTGATCTACTATACCAGACAACTGATGATCTACTATACCAGACACCTGATCTACTATACCAGATACTGACGATCTATCACACCAGGCAATTGATCTATCACGGCAGACATCGATGATCTACTATAGCAGATACTGACGATATACTATAGCAGATACCGTCGATCTACTATACCATACACCTGATCTACCACGCTAGACATTGATGATCTACTATACAATTTGGCGAGTTAATTGAAGTAATTTCTCGAACTACCCTCAACAGGAGGGCAGGCCGGAATACATTTATCTTCTTAGAAGGAGCTTTACGTGGAGGGGAATGGGAACCCTCTTTCCGGAAAGTGTGGGAAAATCTTAATGTTCGATGTAGAGGGGGACATGTAGGCTGGTATAGTAGATCAGTTGTCTGGTATAGTAGATCGTCAGTTATCTAGTATAGTAGATCAGACGTCTGGTGCGGTAGATCAGGTGTCTGGTATATTAGAACATCAGTATCTGTTATAGTAGATCAGTTGTCTGGTATAGTAGATCATCAGTTGTCTGGTATAGTAGATCAGTTGTCTGGTATAGTATATCAGATGTCTGGTATAGCAGATCATCAGTACCTGCTATAGTAGATCAGTTGTCTGGTATAGTAGATCATCATTTGCTTGTATAGTAGATCAACAGTTGTCTAGTATAGTAGATCATCAGCTGTCTGGTATAGTAGATCAGTTGTCTGGTATAGTATATCAGATATCTGGTATAGCAGATCATCAGCTGTCTGGTATAGTAGATCAGTTGTCAGATATAGTAGATCAGTTTGTTTGGTATAGTAGATCATCAGGTGTCTGGTATAGTAGATCATCAGTACCTGGTATAGTAGATCAGGTGTCTGGTATAGTAGATCATCAGTATGTGTTATAGTAGATCAGTTGTTTGGTTTAGTAGATCATCAGGTGTCTGGTATAGTAGATCATCAGTACCTGGTATAGTAGATCAGTTGTCTGGTATAGTAGATCATCAGTATGTGTTATAGTAGATCAGGTGTCTGGTATAGTAGATCAGTTGTTTGGTATAGTAGATCATCAGATGTCTGGTATAGTAGATCATCAGTGCCTGTTATAGTAGATCAGGTGTCTGGTATAGTAGATCATCAGTACCTGGTATAGTAGATCAGGTGTCTGGTATAGTAAATCATCAGTATGTGTTATAGTAGATCAGTTGTTTGGTTTAGTAGATCATCAGGTGTCTGGTATAGTAGATCATCAGTATCTGGTATAGTAGATCAGTTGTCTGGTATAGTAGATCATCAGTATGTGTTATAGTAGATCAGGTGTCTGGTATAGTAGATCAGTTGTTTGGTATAGTAGATCATCAGATGTCTGGTATAGTAGATCATCAGTACCTGGTATAGTAGATCAGGTGTCTGGTATAGTAGATCATCAGTATGTGTTATAGTAGATCATCAGTTGTCTGGTATAGTAGATCAGTTGTCTGGTATTAGATCATTGGTTGTCTAGTATAGTAGATCAGGTGTCTGGTATAGTAGATCATCAGTACCTGGTATAGTAGATCAGGTGTCTGGTATAGTAGATCATCAGTTGTCTGGTATAGTAGATCAGTTGTCAGGTATAGTATATCAGATGTCTGGTATAGCAGATCATCAGCTGTCTGGTATAGTAGATCAGTTATCAGATATAGTAGATCAGTTGTTTGGTATAGTAGGAAATCAGACCAGTGTCAGACTTTATGAGTTGAGGCTTGATCCTCGTGTTCTGGACCTCATTCCTCATCCCTCGTTTCCTACCGGGTGTGCGTTTAACTTCCTTTGGTCGTGGGAAGAGCCCACCTTCCTCGTTCCCTACACGCCAACTCCAGCTGCGTACGAGAGCAGGAATTGGGAAGGTGGCGGTCCTCATTTGGAGAGTGAAAAACCGACCCTCAGTTCACCCTGCCAAGATTCGATCCTTGGTATCCGAATGTAGCGTGAGTAAAATCGTTCTTCCTGGAAGGTGGACCTGCATTTGCTTGGAGAGAGGATGGAAAAAAACAAGCACATCATCGAGCCTGCATTTGGAGAGTGGAACCTCGATCTCCCCCCTACGGGAACCTACATTTGCTTGGAGGGAGAGTGGAAAACCAACCCTCAGTTCATCCTGTCAAGATTCGAACCTCGATCTCCCCGGATTAGGAAGCCACATTTGGAACCCCTCGGCTCGCTCTGCCAAGATTCGAACCTCGATCTCCTCTACGGGAACTACAGAAAAACCGAACCTCAGTTCACCCTGGCCGAGATTCGAACCCTCCGATCTCCTCGTTTTTACGAGTAACATGAAGTGGAAAAACCAACACTCAGTTCACCTCGATCTCTCCTACGCTAATGGATTAGGGAGCCGCATTTGCTCGGCGGAAAACCAGCCCACAGTTCACCCCGATCGGGATTCGAAACCTGGATCTCCTCTTGGAGGGAGGATGGAAAAACAAGCACATCATCTTCCGATATGTTTCGTGAGTAAAATCATTCTTCCTGGAAGCGGAGTCTCATTTGCTTGGAGGGAGGATGGGAAAAACAAACACATCATCTTTCGAAATGTACCATGAGTATAATCGTTCTTCCTGGAAGTGTAGCCTCATTTGCTTGGTGGGAGGATGGAAAAACAAACACATCATCTTCCGATATGTACCATGAGTAAAAACATTCTTCCTGGAAGTGTAGCCTCATTTGCTTGGCGGGAGGATGGAAAAAACAAACACATCATCTTCCGAAAAAAGTTTTATTCGGGAATGTACCATGAGTAAAACATTCTTCCTGGAAGTGTAGCTTCATTTGCTTGGAGGGAGGATGGAAAAACAAACACGACATCTTCCGAAAAAGGTTTTATTCGCGAATGTATCATGTTGAGAGTATGTAAAAACATCCTGGAAGTGAACCCTCATTTGCTTGGAGGGAGGGTGGAAAAACAAACACGACATCTTCCGAAAAAAGTTTTATTCGCGGATGTATCGTGAGTAAAATCGTTCTTCCTGGAAGTGGAGCCACATTTGCTTGGAGAGAGGATGGAAAAACAAACACATCATCTTCTGAAAAAAGTTTTATTCACGAATGTATCATGAGTAAAATCATTCTTCCTGGAAGTGGAGTCTCACCAGCTACAGTCATGGTTACAACCTGGACCTCTCAGAGACCGGTCTGGTACAATAAAAGTCGGGATTAGAACCTAGGCCTCTCAGAGACTAGTCTAGTACAATAATGTAAGGTGTCAGTTGAGATTAGAACCTAGGTCTCGCAAGAGTACAGACTGGTACAATAACCAGCTACAGTCAGGGTTACAACCTGGACCTCTCAGAGACCGGTCTGGTACAATAAAAGTCAGGATTAGAACCTAGGCCTCTCAGAGACTAGTCTAGTACAATAATGCAAGGTGTCAGTTGAGATTAGAACCTAGGTCTCTCAATAGTACAGACTGGTACTATAACCAGCTACAGTCAGGGTTACAACCTGGACCTCTCAGAGACCAGTCTGGTACGATAAAAGTCGGGATTAGAACCTGGGCCTCTCAGAGACCAGTCTGGCACAATAAAACGAGGTAGCCAGTTACAGTCTGGGTCACAACCTCAGACCTCTTAGAGTACAGTTTGTTACAGTCAGGTTTAGAACCTGGGCCTCTCAGAGACCAGTCTGGTACAGTCAGGGTTACAACCCCCGGACCTCTTAGAGTACAGTTTGCTACAATAATACGGGGCTAGCCAGTTACAGTCTGGATTAGAACCTGAGCCTCTCAGAGTACAGTTTGCTACAATAATACGAGGTAGCTAGTTACAGTCTGGATTAGAACCTGAGCCTCTCAGAGTACAGTCTGGTACAATAACCAGCCACAGTCAGGGTTACAACCCTGGACCTCTCAGAAAACAGTCTGGTACAATAACCCGGGCCTCCCAGAGTACAGTCTGGTACAATAACCTGGACTTCTCAGAGAACAGTCTGGTACAATGACATAAGGTGACATTCGGGATTAGAAGCTGAGCCTCCCAGAGTACAGTCTGGTACAATAACCTGGACCTCTCAGAGAACGGTCAGGATTAGAAGCTGAGCCTCCCATAGTACAGTCTGGTACAATAACCTGGACCTCTCAGAGTACAGTCCGCTACAATAACCTGAACCTCTCGGAGAACAGTCTGGTACAATAACCTGGACCTCTCAGAGTACAGTCCGCTACAATAACCTTTCGGAGAACAGTCTGGTACAATAACCTGGACCTCTCAGAGTACAGTCTGGTACAATAACCCGGACCTCCCAGAGTACAGTCTGGTACAATAACCTTGACTTCACCGAGTACAGTCTGATACAATAATCTCTCAGAGAATGGTCAGGATTAGAACCTGACCCTCTCGGAGTACAGTCTGGTACAATAACCTGGACCTCTCAGAGAATGGTCAGGATTAGAAGCTGAGCCTCTCAGAGTACAGTTTGCTACAATAACATAAGGTAACAGTCGAGACTACAACCTGGGCCTCGGTAAGAGACATTCACACCTTACATCATGACGACGAAGGTCGCGGAGGATATAATAAAAGCTAGTAAGATTATTAAACGAAAGTATAAACAACTACGTGATGCCCGGCACAAGTCTGAGCACGTCGCGAATGAAACGTTCAAACCTATCACGGATCCTCTAAACAGGATGGTGAAGGCGCTCGTGGAACCTGAGGAGACGGAAGCCTTACCTGAGAGATTGGAAAACAATCATCTATTGGATACTTATCTTTATTCATCTCACGCGCATTCCGATAAGACCTACGGAGTCCGTCATGAAGGTGACTCTACCAAGCTCGGAGATAGTCGTATCGTATTCAACGGGAGAGACGGTACAATACTCCTTAACAATAAGACGGTACCGTATACTCGAGGACTATTAGAATTACTTTTCAGAAGAGCACCTGCCCATTATACTAAGGAGGATCTGAAAGTATACAAGTCTATGCTTGAAGAAACGAACGCGCATCGGTTGAGAAACGAACCGTACGCTCGTATCAAGATGCGAGCCGGATCAAAGTATTCGTTAATCATCAAACCTATGTTTGAGGAGGAGCTAGAGGGTGAAGGTTTATACAAGATGGAGACAGGAAGAGGGGTCGATTATACCTATTGGGACGATCCTAACGAATTGGTCGATCGATTACGACTCTTGCGCGCATCTACCGAGGCTGGTCATTCCGCTCACCATAACGAGATAGTTTCTATCATTGAGGAATTACGCGAGGCGGGAATCATCGTATAAAGACGTACATCTCTTCTGTACTTTATCACAATCATGTCCGGCGTCAAGTGGGAGATTGCGCGTGAACTTCATCGTCCGGCAAGACGACGGTTTCCTCGAAGACACGTTAGCGTACGAGGCTTGAACGAGCTCCTTCAGGCCGATCAGGTGGAGATGATACCCTACTCTGGATCGAATAAGGGCTTCAAGTACCTTCTCACCGTCATCGACGTGTATTCCAAGAGGGCTTGGGCCGCACCCGTCCAGACTAAGACGGGTAAGAACGTCAGCGCCGCAATGGCTCTCCTCCTCGACAAGGTGGGTTTACCTCGCGTACGTCATCTCCAAACGGATAATGTTATAGAGTTTTACAACCCGGAATTCAAAACGCTCATGAAGAGAAAGAGAATCAATCATTATTCTACATACAGCAACGTCAAGGCTAGCGTCGTGGAACGATTCAATCGTACTCTCAAGAACATGATGTGGAGGAGGTTCACGGCTAAAGGTTCATATCGATGGATCGATATGATCGATTCCTTACTGGACGAATACAACCATACAGTACACTCGACCATAAAGATGAGACCTATAGACGTCAAGGACGATAGACTTTTACATACCGTCTATAAACGTTTCAAGATGTTAGATTCCACGCCGAACATTTTTAAAGTAGGTGATATAGTTCGTATCAGCAAGTATAAGGACGTTTTTGAAAAGGGTTATACCGCGAACTGGTCGACCGAACTGTTTAAAATACGTAACGTCGTCGAGACTAATCCCAGGACCTTTCTACTCGAAGATATGAAAGGTAATCCTATCACGGGAGTTTTCTACGGTAAGGAGCTTAGAAAGACCTCGTATCCGGATGTTTACCTCGTAGAGAAGATAATCAGACGTTCTGGAAATAGAGTATACGTCAAATGGTTAGGGTTCGACTCGTCTCGCAATTCGTGGATCGAGGCGAAGGATATAGTGTAGAAGGAGGGGAGGGCGCGTTCTCCCTCCTCCATCCCGAGCGTATAAAGCGGACGCGAGGCGGGGAGACGTATCTCATTCAACATGTTTAGGCAGTTGGGTTACCGTCTGGAGGACATGAGCGATATTAAGATTTCGAACGGCGGTTTAGAATACCATATCGCGCGGGCCGACAAAGGTTACAGCGAGTGCTGTGATTCTTCCGTGCACTGGCTCGGATGCCATAATCCCGGAATGTGGGAATCGAGTCAGTCTGTCGAACGCTGTTCTAGCGCTTGCCCGGTCTACAATCTTAAGGAAGGAGACGACCCGCTAATTCTCCGGGAATCGAGTCGGTCCATCGAACGCGGTTCTACAGCTTTCCCGAGGACGAGCCGCAAATTCTCCAGGAATCGAGTCAGTCCGGTGAACGTAGTTCAACAGCTTGGCCCGAGGAGGAGTCGCCGGAGGAGGAGGAAAACGCTTTGTGCGTCGAGTTGGACCGAATCGAGCGTGAGGAACTCGATCGGGTCAAGCACGTCTCTGAACTTGAAAAGTTTCGTACGTACAACGTTCGCCGCCTAGAAGGAGACGAAGAGATCAGTGAGGATGAGGACGAACCGAACATCATAACGCTAGACTATGTGGGCAAAGTGCATCTACCGGGTAAAAACTTTGGTGCGCGCTACAGGAGCCGCTTTAACGCTTCACAGAGAGGACTGTTATATCTGGGTGAAGGCGAGTACGAACTGTTCAAGTGGTGAAGTGTTCTAACATGTTTAGACAAGACTTTAGAGAAAGATATTTTTGTACGCATCAAGTGAAAGACTATGAGGGAAGTATGTATCATAATAATCTGGGTGAAGGCGAGTACGAACTGTTCAAGTGGTGAAGTGTTCTAACATGTTTAGACAAGACTTTAGAGAAAGATATTTTTTGTATGCATCAAGTGAAAGACTATGAGGGAAAGAGAATTTATATGTATCTATCATCATAATCTTAAGAATATACTCGCTAAATAAAAAAGTTGTACTATTTATTTAAGTCCTTGATCGTAGAAATAAAAGCCAAGGGCTATGTATGTTTCATTCGGAGCAAGAAAATATCATTTTAGATATGTATTTTTTCCAGCCTATTCGAGGGAAGGAGGGCTATACCAAAAAAAAACCCGTCATCTCCTACTCTGAGAGAGAGGAGGAGAGGGAGAGACAGAGAGATAGAAAGAGGGGAGAAGAGAAAGAAAGAGAGAGAGACAGAGAGATAGAAAAGATCATTTTAGATATGTTTTTTTCCAGCCTAGTCGAGGGAAGGATGGCTATACCAAAAAAACCCCGCCACCTCCTACTATGAGAGAGAGAGAGAGAGAGAGGAGGAGGAGAGGGAGAGACAGAGAGATAGAAAGAGGGGAGGAGAGAAAGAGAGAGAGATAGAAAGAGGAGAGAAAGAGAGAGACATTTCTCCCCCGTGTTTTTTTCCAGCCTAGTCGAGGGAAGGATGGCTATACCAAAAAAAAACCGCCACCTCCTACTCTGAGAGAGAGAGAGAGAGAGAGAGAGAGGAGGAGAGGGAGAGACAGAGAGATAGAAAGAGGGGAGGAGAGAAAGAGAGAGAGAGATAGAAAGAGGAGAGAAAGAGAGAGAGAGATAGAAAGAGGAGAGAAAGAGAGAGACATTTCTCCCCCGTCTCTACGCACCCGCGAATCCACGTCGCGGGAGGGGGGGAATCCCTGGAACACGCGAGCCAACGGTGCGGGAGGGAAAGGGGTGAGGGGAGGGGGGACTTCCGTTCTGATACTTGATATTCTGTCTTACTGTGGTGCTCGATAAATTAAGTTCATATGCAAAAATTGGAGGTAAAACATTAATAGCACTACTCTCTAAGCAAGATCCAATAAAGTCCGTATCACACGACACTAGCTCGTACTTGAAATCCAGTGTGCTAGCTAGTACTAGCTAGCACGTCATCATCTAGCGTCGTGTGAATCAGAAAAAGTATACTGATTCTGCCACTTGGTACTGGCTACCATACTAGTTGTGAGGATAGAACACGTGCTATTTTCGTACTAGTTTCGACACTAGTCTATGTAATTCAACCAATCATGTGCGCTGAGACTGTTTTGTAGATAAATGGTATAAATGACGCCAACATGGTCATTGGATGTGACTTTGTTGTTGGCAGAAAATTATTCTAAACAACCTTGTCTATATAATACCAAATTGCCACAGTATGACAATATATTTAATATATATAAATTTAATTTAAAACATGTCATCTAAAAACGACAAACTATGTTCCAGACCCAATTTTAATCTAAATAAACTTGATAGCATGCCAACCTTGGGCTTTTTTTGTTTGTTTTTTAGAATATAAAGTGTGCGTAGGCCTAAAAAAGAACATTTGTTTATCAAGGATACTGTACTTGGACACCCATGGGCTTAGGGACCTATGACCACAATGTAAATAAATGAATACAAATTTAGGGAGATACTAAACGTTTGTGTCAGCCCGAATGTATATTACCTAACCTCTAAATGTATCATATTTAGCATCCTGCGACCATTATTTCGTCTTTCCAAACCATTCCCGTGTCTATATTCTTTTTCCTACGCTCCCTCTCATAATTTTCGATATCTTTATTAGTAATTAATGCAGCTGCTGCACTCAAAATTAATCTCTGACGTTCGATAAATATTTGCACTAGGACCTAGTACCAAACTAGCAGCGTGTGAATACTATAGTCCCATTTCCATTGTACTAGCTAGTATACAGATATCTAGGCGCTAGCTAGCACACTTGATTTCTAGTATAAGCAAGTGTCGTGTGATACGGGCATAACATTAAAGCTCATTATAATTGAGATAAACCCTAAGTCAAAAAAAGGTATTGTTATTAACAAAATTACTAGATATTTGTTTTCTAGTTAGAGTCCAATAGCACAAGTTCATTATATTTGAGATAAGTATTAAGTACCCAAGAAATATTATCATTAACAATATCATTAGATATTGTTTTATTTTGTTAGAACCCGATAACAAGAGTTTGTTATAAAAGAGATAAACCTTAAGTCCAAAAAAGGTATTGCCATTAGCAATATTACTAGATATTTGTTTTTTTTAGTTAGAGTCCAATAACACGGTCAGTTTTGATGTTGACTTGAATATTGCTGTCTTGTGGCTAATGCTACATGTTTTACAATACTATTTTTATGTGCTCATCAAATTACGAGTAAGTGCCTTCCTTAAGTTTTTCTAGTTAACTTTCTTGGTGAGCTAGATTTGTACCAAAGCTTTTGATTGGCTTAATTTGACCATAGAAGATATAAGCAAGTCATTACAAAAGCTATGGAACTCTTATTAAAACCAATCAAACAAGTCCAATTCATCGCGCCTGTGTAAGGTTATATGCCATATTTTTTGTATATATTTTTCTGCTTAAATGTAAGTTGAAATTATAAATGCAAATGAAGTATAAATTTTAGCAAAGAAGAGAGAATACTATTGATTGAATTAATACATGAATACAAACGATTGGAAATAAACAATCCTATTTGGTATTCATTAACTTCAAGAATTTCTAACACTTTATTTTTGTTTGGACGAAAGCGTAAAATACAGCTTCCTCTTTATAAAATTCTAGGAAACTCCCTCGTTCCGAGTACCTATCTCTTCGGTCTTCTGAGTCTTGTGTTCTTTAGAACGTATAACTTATCTTCATAGTGTAAACAATATTCTGTCATAATTCATGTATTCATGAAGATTGCGGAGTATTGCGATGAACTTTATTTTGTTGCATCCCCTGATAATAAGAACTACGCTAATACACATGCGCAGCTAAATTCTTATTGGTTCTCCAGGACTCCACTACTGAACTTAGCTGCAATCTAGCGGCAGGTTGAGGAAGCTACCTCTACTACTTCAGAGGCGCCAGATTTAAATTAACTGAAACTATTCCTCTTTATAGCTTTCATGGTTTTGCGACCTCCAAATTTTGTTTTTGTTTGGCTACCTTGACAAAAATGATAAATAAGAAAAGAAAAACAAATTAAGAAAGGAAAGACTCTCAAAAAAAGGACACACTGGTTTTTGCTATAAGAAAAAATACTAAAAACTATAGTGCAAAGGATTAAGGTTATTTTTATGAAATCAAGTTGTTGTTTTTTTGTTCCATCAAATAGGAATGGCTAGAATTGAAAGAATACAGAGAAACAAGTAAAATCTTTCTTTTTACTAATAATTTCAAGACAACCAATTTTATTGTAACGCTGATTAAGGTGGATGATATTTCCTGCTGTAACACTACAAACTCTTTTATTCAAACTGAGTCATCCCTCCATCAGAGGAATATTTATAAATATAATTGGTCTATTTTTTATTTTTGCTAAAAAATAACAACAAAAATTAATAGAGTTTTATGATTTTTTTTATTTAACAAACTTTCGTTTTTACACTTGTGTCCAAACCTTCTGGTGAGATTGTTTTTTTTCCATGGCCATAACAAGAGTCCTTTTATTTGTATCATATAATTTATTGGCGCCCCCCCCCCCCTTTTTATTTCACTTGTATTTCATACTTTACGGGGAGATCCAGGGCTACCATGGATACACTTAAGAGGATAAGTTCCCTGGTAATTATATCTGTCTCTACCGGCCCACTTTCAAAATACAAAAATGTCCTTCTTTTTACATCACTATGGATACCTTGAGAGGTGGAGTCTCACCTAGGTGCTCTACCGATTGAGCTGCTAGCTA